>PVJH01017780.1:34220-47024 GCA_004026705.1 Nesogale talazaci | reverse complement strand
GGGTCCTCAAACTATGACCCATGGGCCACATGTGGTTCGCCAAGAACATTTATCTGGCCCACAGTGTTTTTTCCAGTGCTGCTGCCCTGTTTAGCAGCCGACTCATCCCAGGCCTGCAGTGAATTTGTTCATAGTATTTTTTTTTAAAACTACAGGCAGGCCCTCCAATGGTCTGAGGAACAGTGAACCGGCCCCCTGTTTAAAAAGTTGGAGGACCCCTGCTTTATATTAAGTTGTAATCCGTACTGAAAGCTGCAATCCTTGATATTTATTCGCAACGGCTTCATGTCCTTCTTACCTTCAGCAAGCAGAAGTGTGTCATCTGGGTTGTTTATAAGCTTTCCTATAAACCTAATGCTGTGTTCTTCACATAGACCATCTTCAAAGACTGTTTTCTCAGCGTACAGTTGAATAAGTATGATGTGAGGGGACAGCTCTGACATACACCTTTCCAGATCTTAAGCCATGAAGCGTGCCCTTGTTCTTTGAGCATAACTGCCCCTTGAGCACATGTAGGATTTGCATGGCCACAAGGAAGTGTTCTAGAATTCCAATGATTCTAAAGGTCATCCATAGTTTGTTATGCTCCACATAGTTCATTGCCTTTGCCTAGTCATTTAGCACAAGTAAACCATTTTTTCAGATATTCTCTGCTTTCAGTGAATAGCTGATATCCGCAATGATATTCCTAGTTTCTAGTCCTTTTCTGAATCTGGCCTGAACCTCTGGAAGCTCCTTCTCAATGTATTGCTCCAAATATTGTTGAATGATCATCAGCAAACATTTGCTTGCATGTGATATCAATGATACTTTTATATTATCTGCACATTCTGTTGGGATTTATGTCACTGGCATTTTAAACACCAGCAGGGTTATCCAAGGTGAACAAGTTTCACAGAGGATAGATAAAGAACTCCTCAAGAAGAAGAATAAAATAGGTGGCCTAGGACTACATGACTTCAAACCCTACTATACAATCACAATTGTCAAAAACAGTCTGGTATTGGTATAATGATAGATAATAGGACCATTATATTAGGACAGAAAACCCAGAATTAAAAACATCTGTGTACAGACAATTGGTTTTGTGACAAAACCCATAAAACATTAAATGGGAAGCAGATGCCGTGTTTGGTAAGTGGTTTTGGAAAATCTGGGTATCTGTGCAGAAAGATGATATGAGCATATCTCACTCTATGCACAAAACCAAACTCAAGGTGGGTTAAAGATCTAGAGGTAAACTTCCATGCTGTCAGCACCATCAGTGGAAAAGCAGGGACAAAGGCAGCTGGCCTACTGCAGGAAATGCATGGACTAGCGGAATTAGCAAAGGAAACACATCCTGTGAAAGATAAACTAGATGAATGGACCCATTTAAAACAAAACACCTGTGTACATGTACATGAAATACTTTACTAAATAAGTAAAAAGAGGGCCAACACATTGGGAAAGCTATTTAGTAACAACATAACAGACAAAGGACTAATTATTAAGATCTACAGCATTTTACAAGGTTACAACAAAAATAAAACTGATAGCATTTTGAGAAAGTGGGCAAAAGACTGGAACCAGCGATTCACAGAGGACATGCGAATGGCTAATCAACATATTAGGAAATGTTCCAGGGCACTAGCCATCTGGCAAATGCAAATCAAAACAATGAGATATCACCTAAAGTCCATTACTAGCCCAATTAAAAAAACTGAGAACAACAAATGTTGGAGAGACTGTAGTGAAATAGGAACACTTATCCCCTGCTAGTGGTCTCATGCAATTACGTACAGCCACTTTGGTAGGTGATATGACAATACTTAAAACAGATGGCAATTGTTTTAATCATATGACCCAACAATATCGTTACTGGGCATATTCCAAAAAGAAATAAGAAACAGATCATGAAGAGACATTTGCTCTTTCCCCATGTTCATTTCAGCACATTTCACAATAGCAAAAAGCTGGAAACAGCCTAAATTTCCATTAGTAAGAGAGTGGATAAAGAAACTCTGGTACATATGCACAATGGAATCCTATGGATACCTAAAAAACAGTGATGGAACCATGAAACACCTCAATTTATTGAAGAATCTGGAAGACATTGTGCTGAGTGAAGTTAGTCAACTATAAAAAGACAGATATATATGAGTCCACTGAGGTAGGAACAAGGAGTAGAATAGGCACAAGTTTAAGATTGCAGGCCATTCAGTCTTCTGTTGGGAGACCACACAGCATGGTAAAGATCTGGAGGAATGCCAATGAACATCATCCTCTCCAGGAAAAAAAAGTGTAGGTCACTTGGCCAGAGGATACCTCATGACAGCTGGGATCAAATGCATGGGGGAAGAGGGGATTTGGTCTGCTGAGTGGTAGCCATGTGGATTTGGGGTGAGGTCCCCTGGAAAGGGAGGCAGCACTGTCAGAGGGGTGAGGCTTACTGATGGGAGGGGCAGCACAGTGAAGGGGAGGGTATGGTCAAGTCAGGGTGAACATCTGTGCATGTCTGTTAAGGGCAGGGCAGGGATGAGAGTCTGAGGATGTCCGTGGGAGCACTAGGTAGGGATGGTCTTTAGTGGTGTGCAGCAGGCAGGCAGAATTGACCTAGGGAGTCTGGGTTTATCCTGGCAACTCAGGCCTGAATCTGCAAAATACAGAGGCACTGAGTCCTGGAACTTTGGGGTGTCCATTATGCTCTAGAGGGTGCATATGTATGCTCCCTACTCAAACTCCACTAGGTGAAATGGTATCTACTCCAGACATACTTGTAACCTGAGGACTTAAGCTGGAAGATGTACAGTGTTGAGGTAGAAGAAGACTGATGTACCAAGAGTGGTGTACTGTTGGTTGGCAAACAAGCAAGGTCTTGGTACATCAGCATCCTGTATGCTGTATTAAGGTATGCATTATCCTGGCAATCCTGTGATATTCTACTTAAGCTCACTTATCTTAAGATGTAACTCAGAGGTACCCTACCATGGGATCACCTTCTGGAAACTGTGTTATTTTTACCCTTTATTGTTCAGTAAATAAACCCATGGTCATTAAACCTACAGGGAAAGAAACTATGGCAAGGGTTTGGGGGATATAGAAGAGATGATGAGTTGGGGTGGGGAAATAAGAGGGAGATAATGTCAAGAAGTCCAGGAAGAAAAAGTAAATTTGGTAAACATGTATGATTGTGGAGGAAATTGCACAATTATGTGTGACATGATTGAATTATGGAAAGATATGACATATATATTGGCTTTCAAATTACAGAAAAAATTTTAAAAAGTATTAAAAAGGTATAGATACAGGAATGCATTTTGGGTGCACATTGAATCCTATTTCCAACTTAAGAACAATTAGTTTTTAACATCATGACCCTGCTATATACTCAACTTCCTGAAACAGACATTGAAGTAAGGGTGCTGCAGCAAAATGTGGTGAAAAGCAAAACAGAAACAGATGTTGCCAAGTTATCACTCAGAATTGTGTTTGGGGTTATGTATTTTTTTCAATATTTTTGAAAATATGTTTGCACTTTTTGTTTTTGTTATTGTTGGTTTGCCTACTTATATAAGATAGGCATTGGAAGTCATCTCAAGGAGAAAATGAACTGATGGTCTTGAAGGGACTTGAGGAAGAAGGTGGCATGGAAAAGGAGTGTGAGCAGACATCACCATAGAAAGGGAACAACTAGGGAATTAAAACCAACAACATGGATGGCATAGAGATTTTGGGATGGTGGAGCAAAAGCATATAGCTAAGGGGAATTATTAAGAGGCAGAAGTAGTATGTATGGATTGTGATAAGAGATGTAAGAACCCCTTATAAAAGATGAAAAAAAATCTATGAAAACAATAATAATTTCTAATTTTTCAAGGAGGTCATGAGGGTGCGAGGGGTGAAGGGAGGGGAAATAAAGGAGCTGATACCAAGGGCTCAAATAGAAAGTAATGCTTGGAAAATAATGATGGCAAATATGCTTGGTACAATCTATGTATGGATTGCTATAAAAGTTGTAAAAGTCCCTAATAAAATGATCTTAAAATGAATTAAAAAAAGAACAAGGATATCACCTTTAGGATTAGATGTAGCTGGTTCAAGCCATGGTCTTTTCAGTTGCCTCATGTACTTATCAAAGTTAGACTTTAAATCAGCAACTGTGATTAAGAATCCAAGCATTTGATTTATAGTGTTGAAAAATATTAAAAGTACTGTGGGCGGTCAGAAGGACAAACAAATTGGCCTTGGAAGGAGAACTGAAAGAAAGTTCTTTAGGATTGTACATGGTGAGACTTCACCTTAAATATTTTGGACAAGCTATCAGGAGGGACTAGTTGCTGGAAATGAGCATCATACTTGGTAAGGCATAGAACAAGCAAAGAAGAGACAAAGTCACAAAGGAATGAATTGACATAGTAATTGCGACAATGTTCTGAAACAGAACAACTACTGTGAAGATGATACAGGATCAGGCAGTGTTTATTTCATTCTATTAGAAATGAGTCACTAATGGGTCCCTATGAATTAGAGTTGATTCAAAGTCATTTAAAAACAGTGTTATATAAACCAATGCCTGGATATTTACACACAGACACACACAGACACACGCACACATATATATGTATATCGGCAAATGCATGTAAGATGCCTGTTGATATCTACATATATACTCTGTATTTCCTGACATATACTATTACCATCACATTTGGATCTAATGTGAATAGTTATATATGCTTTGTGATTCCTCACCAATCATGGTTTTGGTCTAATGTACCTATTTTTGGTTCAAATAGGAAAATACAGCATACATGTTACTGTGGGTATTGACCATACTTTTAAAAAGGCACAGAGTGCAAAACCCAAAGGTCCCTCTTTCAACTCTGAATTCCACTCAATGGCAGTGAGTACCTTGTGTTCATCCTGATGCTTGGTATTGCAGAGAAAGGGACAGTGAAAAAGACAGAAACCCTCACCAAGGTGGCTTGACAAAGTGGCCGCCACCACGAGCTCAGACATGAGGGTTAGGAGCCTGGCAGAGCAGCGGGCAGAGTGGTTCTGTTGCATGTGAGAGGAGTGGTGAGTGGAAACCAGTTTGCCACAGCACCTGCAAACGAAACACCTCCTCGTTGACTAAAATCTACAAACGAATCATAAATGCTTTTTTGTTTGTTTCCTTCTTGATTTGTAGAAGACTCTTTGCAATTTAGTTGATCATTTTTTTAATCATGTGCTTTGAAAAGAGTTTTTCTAATCTCCAATTGTTTACTAATGACATCTAAAAGTTTATGGAAAAGTTTTATTGTCTTCTAATTCATTTTTTCATGAGTATTTGGAACTTCTGCATACTAGAAATTTAAGTCTTAATTGGTAAAATTTGTTATATTTGACCTTAACTTCCATAGGTTTTTGAAGGCTCAGAAATAAATTTTGTACTTTAATATTATAAAAGCAATTTACTTTCTAGTTATTTCACTTATATATTTAAATATTTTATCTGGGTGGAATTAATTTTAGTGAAGGTAGTGAAATGGGGTTTAAGTTATTTGATTTCCAAATGGCTAGACAAATTGCCCCAATGTATTTATTGAATAATCCATCTTTCCCCCAGGAATTTGAAATGATGTTTTTATTGTATACTAAATTTCCCTATGTAGTCAAGTGTACTTCTTTATCTGCCTGCTAACTGAACCAATTTAGAGGTATACAATTTCTCTAACTTAATCCAGGAACGCTTTGCCTGTGGTTATCTCTTCACTCAGAAAACTCATCATTTCTTCTCACATGCCCATCAGTCTGTCATTTCTCTTCTGAGTTTCCTACAGTTCATAAAATGGTCTCTCATTCCTAATTGACAGACATGTAGAAGTCTCTGCCCAGACTTTCATTTCTCAGTTAAATATATTATTTAACTCGGTTCCCACTTCCTGCTCAAGTCTGAAAGATTTGGGGAGTAAAAGAGACAAACTATCTCTCAAAATGGGAAAACATTGATGGTGATGAAAGACGTGTTTCTGTAAGGCCTATCTTCTCTTCTCCAGCCCCTGCTCCCTGCTAAGATGCCCTTCATTCCAGTGACGTCTGTCCCACCGCAGCGTCGCAAGGCGAGCTCAGGTTCCCAAGAGCAGCTACCACTTTGCTCCCTCCTTTTCACAGCATCACTTCACGAGGTTTATCTCAGGGATTCTGTTATCAGTAGGTGCTTGGGGCACAGTGAGTTCACTCCTTACCTCTGCAGCGACTAGGGAAATGATGATGTCTCCAGCTATTCCCGGGTGTTCCCAAAGCTGCCTACGTTGTCTCATCGAGCTGGGTGCTTTCTCGCCCTTGAGGTTGTTTCCGGTGGCTACCGGTGTGAAGCTTTCTTGAACTGGTGCGTCCAAAATCGCCACTAGGAGGTGCTGCTGATCTGCTGCGTAGCCCCAAGCATTGCTTTTGCTGGTCTTCAGCAGCTCCAACGTACTGCTTTGTAGACTCGTTGTCTCTAAGAGGATTTCACCCGTCAAACGTTGATTTTTTATTCCTTTTGCAAATAGACTTCCAGCCAACCCAGAAATGTCTGAAGTGATCCATCTGCACATTTCAGGCTCACATCTTAGCTGTGTTGTATTATGCACCAGATGGAATATATACAGTTACTTGTTATTTATTTATTTAGTTATTTTGGAGACTGATAATCTGGTTCTTTCAAGAAAACTCTTATTCTATGACTAAGATTGTGACACATGACACTAAAAGTTTTCGTTGATTGAGGCGCAAGGGAGGACTATGCTTTGCTGTTGTATTGTTTTTGTTTACTTTCCAGGAGTGCTTCTCAAATAGACTTAGCAGAACCATAAATGTGCTACAAAAGAATATTCATTTTCATTTGAAAATTGCCTGGCTTTTGACCACAAATCCCCGATAAGTCTGTTATTATTGTTGTTTTCCCTCAGGCCAGTTAACGGAAGGCCAAGTGGGACTGTGGGATCATGTGTTCCAGGGCAAGCTGTTTGACCTGGACCCACCAGGCCTGTCCTCTCAGGGACCTCTGAGGGAGCGCAAACTGCTGCCTTTCAGAAAGTCGTTGAGTGCTGAACCATTTGTGCCCTAGATCTACTTACATTCACAAGTTTCAATTTTGTAACATTTCTCTTGGAGAACTAAAGCGCCGGTGAAGTGTTTGTCCCTGTGCTTTCCCTTCACCATGGTCTCATCCATCACACTGCTTCTTTGACACCGTGAGTTTACCCCTGTTCATTAGATTAACGTATTTTTGGCTGTGATACCTCAAGCAAACACTGATGTGATTTAAGCTTTCATTCCTTATCATGAGAAAGTCAAGGCTTTAAAGCTCATAATTCTGTGTTATTTCTTTTCCTCATTGGATGTCAGTGACTTTTACATAAGGGGTCCGGTGTTATTTTCTCAGACTACCAGTATTTTCTTTGTCATGGTTTCATAAAAAAGCTTATATTAATGTTCCTTTCAATGGACTTAAGTAGTCCTAACTGCACAATTTGTATGCATGTAGACTACAGTGTAGTCAAAGAAAGTCCCATTTTTTAAAAGAAGCATTCCAGCTTCAGTAGCAATTCAGTAACATTCAAGGACTTTCTCCTTCTCCTTGGTTCAGAGATGCTTTACCATGGAGCTAGTATAGCTTACTCCTACTCTCTTTTCAGGAAACTAAGTCTAATATTACATTTTCACTTTTTTCCTTGAAGTGAGCTCCCTGAATTAGCTAAGTTCCAAGTCATAAACCCTGGGTCTGCCTCTGTTCCCATTGTTGATTGTCCTTAACAAGCAAAATGTCCACTGATTCGCTGTTGTCCCACCAGAAAAAGTATTTCAGTTTTTAAAATTCCTTACATGATTGCCCTCTTTAAAATGTGGTTGGTAGGCTCCCTTGAACTGATTTCAACCCATTGCAACCTCACGGGATGGAATAAACTGCTCTGGGGTCAGACCCAGCCCAGGGATACATAAGTCAACCAACTAAAAAGGAGGGGGAAAGAAAGATGGGGGGATGTACACTGGCACAGATAAGAGTTTGCAACATGGGGGATCCAAGACAGAAAAGCACCTCAGAACCAATAATGGGAGTAGTGATTCAATCTGCAACAATGGGCTGAAGTGTAGGAACAATTGCATGGTTGCTTCAGGACTAGGGAGTGTTTTGTTCTGTTGTGACAGGGTGACAATGGGTCATAACTGACTAGATGACAGCTATCGATAGCAGCAGAGTGTGGGGAGCTCTGCTGGAACAGTGGTTAAAAGTTCAGGTTGTAACATAAAGGCCTGAACCCATAGTCTGCTGCTGTTGCAGCCACTCTGTCTATTTATCTCATAGAGGGCTGTGTTAGTCTGAGTAGACGCCCGTGAACTTGACAGTTTTACACAACTCTTTAGCCATATATAATTTTTAAGCAAAACAATAACAAAATTATACCTGTATCTAATAGGATACAAAGAAAATGCATACAATTCAATACATAATCCCATGCATATATTTTCACTCCTATGAAAATTTGTAAACCAACCACTTCATGCCTTTATCCTTCCCATTTTGGACAGCCCATTTCTATACTGCCTACTTATATCAACCCAGTGCTCTGATGAGGCAATTGTATTTTTTGATGTGAAGAATCTTCATTCCAGTTGGAATCTTGTGAGTCTGCATCCACTAGAAAGTTAATTCAGGACAGACTGTCCATAAAGTCAGCAGCAAAATGTACCCGTTCACAGACTCAAAAATCTTTTCTTCATCTAGTCAAGTTCTGGTCAGCTGAATGTGGGTCACTTAGCTTAGCCTTACCAGGGTGCCCATTGGTTGATGTACCTTTAGACCATGGGATCACAATTTCTCAACAATCCTAGCTCCCTTGTGCTGAGTCATGAACTTCAGACCAGTAAATCTGTTCTTGTCTTCTACTATAGTCCCTGTGAACCAGGTCCATGGGTGTTAGTGGTTAGAATCAACCCGTGTCTTTATTGCTGCATTTCTCTCACTTCCATTCTACTAGTGGATCTAGGTGGCCACTTAGCAAGCATTTCAGCCTGCCCATAAGCTCTGTTTAACATTCAGTCCTAGAAAGTAGAATTTCTTTATGGTTCTAATTTTTCTCTACGCTGCAGCACAAATCACTAGTTCAAAATTTGGGAAACCAAAGGGTTCTTCTTTTTTTTTCTTCTTGAATCTGTCAATAGCCCCCTAGGCAAGTCTCTTCACCTTTGAATATCTTTAGAACTCAAGAAACTGAGTGGGGCTTAGCTTTTCAGAGCCTTCTTTTTAGTTGTATCCTAACCCATTTAAAGATTCAAATTAATGTTCAAAGGCAAGTAGACTTACAAGTTCTCAATTTTCATACTTCCCAATAATCATTTCTATCAACCATTGTATAATAATAGGCAGAAGAAAGCAATAGAGTCAGAACCTAAACTCGATTCTTAAAGCAACTGAATTCAATCTTTATCGTATCTTAATCCTCACCTAAACTATTCTATTGATTGAAATATTGCCTTAGGCCTTTGGTTCTCTTGCCTCAGCCAGGACCAAACTTTCTGTGGCTATTTTGACCTTCTGTTAGCTATTTTCACTAAGCAGCATGGTCGCTGAGAAATTCAGGGGGTGATTTTGTCCCCTGAGCTCAAAATGCACATTAATTACATTCATTTTTGACATTTGAAACAAGGCTAACCAAAGACAACAACTAAACAAAGTAATAAAAACTTTAATTTCCCATATTCTTATCAGGAAACAGCCTAGGAAGCTTCATGGCCGCACCTATAGGAGAAAATATGAGAAGAGAGTGGCTGTGGACTTAGAAAAGTCATGGTTGATATTTTTACTCTAGTTCTCTGCACCCAAGGGACTGTGGGGCAATAAACCATACCTATAAAGTGAGAAAAATGGCTTACACAGTTGTTCTAATGATAAATAAAATAGGAAATTATTTGATTACATAGAATAAACTCATAAACATATGGAATTTCGATTACCAATGCTTACACTGACAAGGCTATATCAAAGGGTGAAGAATCAAAATAGATAAAGAATTCTTAATAGCAGCAATAGAGGAAAAATAATATTACTGGGAATATTAGTTGTAATCTATAATTCCACATGCAAACTAGCAATCAAGTATAAGTGGAGGTGGGATAAATCTATATCAATACTGAATTCTTATTTATATATTTAAACCCTGTAAACATTTTTCATTTTATATCATTTACAAAGGAGTAGAAATATTCACTGTAGTAAGAAGGTTCTTATGCTCCAGGGAGATGATCCACAAGATTCTCTATTATAAATTAATAAGAATGGAGAAACAGGATTACACTCTGTCTGACCCAACAAAACCAAAAAACTAAGGGTGTGCAACAGAACATGGAGCTCCAGATGGAGCACCGAAGATATACTTTGTGACCAGAGTGTGGCACCCCATCCCACTCAACCAGGAGACACCACGAGGTCAAAGGGATCTGGTATCAAGCATCAAAGACCTAAAAATTATATCATTATAAATGAGGGAGAGTTTAGATTGGGGACCCAATGCCCATTAATAAGGGAAGTGACATCCTCTTACAGAGGGGTTGCAGCGAGGAGATGAACCAGTCTAGGTACAGTGCAATAGCAATGCAATGTGCAACTCTCCTCTGGTTCTCAAATGCTTCCTCCCATTGACTATCATCATCCCAATTCTGTCAGACAGATTCATCTAGACCAGGGGATGTACATTGGAGTTGGAAATGTGGGAATTTAGGATAGATAATCCCTTGAGATTAGTGGGAAGTGTTGACACTGGGAGAGTGGAGGAATGGTGGAGTAGAAAGGGGAAACTAATTTCTGGGATCTACATGTGACCTCCTCTCTGGGGTGTGGAAAAAGGGGAGGGTGAGTGAAGTGACACATTGGACAGTGTGCAATATGAAGAGGTAATAACAATTTGTAAATTATTGGAAGCTCATGGAGGAGGACAAGGGGGAAAGGGAAATATGGGGAGTTGGAATTTAAAACAACAAAGAACCATAAGAAAGAGGGAAAGAGGAGCTTATGCTGGGGGGTGGGGAGTCAAGTAGAAAATGTTTGTAGATGAATGTGGCAACATGTATACAAGTATGGTTAATAAGAGCCATATATTAAATGTTATAAAAATGTTTTTTTAAAAGAATGTCTCTAATGGAAGTCAGAGGCAGATAAAAAATCATAAGTTTCAGATTGAGGGTCACACTAAATCTTAGGTCCAATCTACTGAAAAATTAGTTCTTACAACCTGGCGCTGCTTGATACTTACCTTCATAAAGGAAACACAAAAGAGATGACTGCTATAGCAAAGTGTGGTGAAGAAATTAGATGCTGCCTGGTCATCAGAAAGAACAGCATCTGGGGTCTGAAAAATTCTTTTTTTTTTAATAACTAGCTGTCCAAGGGAGACATCAACTAAGTCAACATGGTAGAAGCACACTGATATCTGTGACCCAAAGATTGTAAAGTATATAATCCAAATGTGAAGAGGGGATAGTATCAGAGCTTAAATAGTGAGATTCTGGAGTGCAGAAGGCTATGGATGACAGGGGAAATTCAAAATACGTTTATGGGATGTATATTGGGAATAAGCCGTCAATGAATTTCTTCTAATCATAATTGAGGGATGAGAACAAACTGGTCATCAGACAGAGTGTTGAATAGACGACTATAGTAGATTAAAATTATAAATTGGACTGGAAAGTTCAAACCTTGTCACTTGTCCTCCGTGACACACTTTGGGCTTGATCTGGTCTTTAGTATTGTCTGTATATATGTACTTTTCATATTAGAGTCAATCTCTGCTATGTTTTATCATTGTGGAAAGCCTCTTGAATTTTTGTTTTGTGTTTCAGTACATGAAACACAGAATAGAGGAACCTACAGAGAAAACAACTGGAATAAAAATTTTGGGGTAGGGTGGGGTTGAGTGAGGGGGCTGTGGTGGAGTTATAAGAGGGAACTTATATCAAGGAGTTCAAGAAGGAAGAAAATGTTTGAAAATGATTTTGGTAACAAGTGTACAAGACTTCTTCATGTGATTGAGCTGCCAAATGATATGATATATGGATTAGCCCCTAACACAGTGGTTTGGAGAAATAAAAGTGCTGTTGCTTTGTCACTGTGCCACAGAGAGATCTTCGGGCAGCCAAGCTTCATAGCAGAGAGTAGCTGAGAGAGCTGTCCGGGTTGAAAGGTGTTCTTCACCGATGACGGGAGGTACGTGCTCTTCCAGGGAGTCTTCCATCCCTTGCCTTTAGGCTTCATCATGCTGGTACTTCCTTTGCAAAACAATTAACTGTGAAAAAAATCTGATTGCAAAAATAGAAAATGGTCCATGTAAAAATAGTTGATATATAAAGGAAAGTATGTCAAATTAAAGTTAAGACCAGTGGTATTCACCAAACTAAGCATCACTGTGAATAGTTTCTTGTCGTTGTGACTATTTTTATGATTCTTTGCAGAACTAATAGAACTCAAGAAATATTGGATCAATTTGTTCTCCACTAAAAATGTGGTGTGCACGAGAGTTATGAGTACTAATTTTTCTAGACCTGTTATAATTTTAAAATGTCATAATTTTAATAATGGTACTTCCCCTTTTTATTACCAATGTTTATTATTAATTCCCTTAAATATTAGACATTTGCATTTTTCTCTGTGAAATATGAGCTTATACCTTGTGCTCAGACTTTTGGAGTTTATTGCATCCTGAGATTATTCTTGGAAACATCATTCCTAGGTTCAATAAAGTTGCTTTGCTGCGAATTAAGATAGAAACTCTTCTATGTTAAAAACCATTAAGGATTTTTGCTACT
>PVJH01017780.1:0-34120 GCA_004026705.1 Nesogale talazaci | reverse complement strand
AGCAACAAAGTCCACATAGAAGAAGCATACCAGCTTGTGTGACTATGAAGTGTCGAAGGGATCTAGTGTCAGGCATCAAAGAACTAAAAATTGTATCATTATAAATGAGGAGGAGTACTGAGTGGGGACCCAAAGCCCATCAGTAGGCAAAGCAAGACCCTCTCACAGAGGGGTTGCAGGGAGATAAGGAGTCGGTCAGTCAGGATACAGTGTGGCAACAATAAGATATGCAACTTTCCTCTAGTTCTTAAACGCTTTAACACCCACTATCATGATCTCAGTTCTACCTTGCTAATCCTGCTAGACCAGGGGATGTACACTGGAGTTGAAAACATGGGGAATTCAGGACACATGATCCTTTCAGGACGAATGGTGGCTGTGGTGATACCGGGAGGGAGGTGGGAGTGTGGAGTGGAAAGGGGAAACAAATGCAGACAACTACATATGATCTCTCTGGAGTATGGACAGTAGGGAAGTGGTGAAGGCACACAGTGGACTGAGAACAATATAAAAAAGTAATAACAATGTGTAAACTATTAAGGGTTCATGGAGGAGGGGGAGGAGGAAGAGGAGGGAGGGGAAATATGGGGAGCTGGTAGTGGGGGCCTAAGTGGAGGGAGGATGTTTTGGGTGTGATGATGGCAACAGGTGTGCAAATGTGGTATGCTTATAATTGACGTATATATTGATTGTGATGGGAGTGGTAGGAGCTCCCAATGAAATGATTTATTAAAAAGAAAAGAATCTTGAAAGTTCCATGGCATCCCAAAGAACAAACAAATGTGTCTAGAATAAGTACAGCAAGAATTCTCTTTACAAGCAAGGATGGGGAGACTGTTTCAGACATTGACATGTTATCAGAAGAGATCAGTCCCTGGAAAAGGACATCATGCTTGGAAAATGTGAGGGGGAGTGAAAACGAGGAAGGCCTTTGACAAAATGGACTGATCCAGTGGCTGCAATGATGGGATGACACATAGCAACAGCTGTGAGGGTGGTGCAGGACAAGGTCGTCTCTCATTGCGCTTACCCAGGGTCACTATGAGGCAGGCATATGTGGTCTAGAATTCCATCCGTACTCTTCTCCGGTTTCTAAGAAAAGGCCTTCCTTTGCCAAATAACTGTAGACACTGGGGACCTGCAGAGTTGACTAATGCCTATACGTGAATCCTAAACCAAAACTACAGCCATTGGATCAATTTTGCTTCATAATGACACTTTATCAGATTTTTGAAACAGTAAATCTATATAGAAGAAGACAGCTTCATCTTTTTTCCAACAGAGGGGTCCCTGGGTTTAAACTACTGAGACAATACTTACCAGACAATGCCACCACGCTGAATAGAATATTACAATTACTATTATTATTATTTGCCTCATGTATCTCAGCTACATATGTTGCTTTCACCTTATAAAAGATTAAAATAGGGCTGAGCCCCGGTGGCACAGTGGTTGTGTGTGGGACTGCGGCCCACTGGGTTGGCGGTTCAAATCCAGCAGCAGCTCTCCAGGAGCAAGGCTCCTACTCCCACCAGAGGGCAGTGATGAGAGAGAAAAAAAGATTAAAACATTAAATAGTTTGTAACAAAACTCTTTACAAATGTGGACAAACATATTGTATACATTAAAAAAAGAAATTTTCAAAAGTAATTTTGATGATATGTAATTTGGGATTTAGAACCAAACACAAATAAGGTGTAATGCCATTGATTACTTTAGAGAATGAGAAAAAGAGACCCAAATATATTCATATAAGAAATTTAGGTAAGCTTATTATCTAAGGTATCATTGACAATTCCTCCCCCTCCCCACTCTGTGGGTTCTTTTGGTGAAATGTTTTGAGGTGCATAGGCATATAATTTTTGGAGCTACCAGTTATTTGATTTGTCTTTCTTCTGTGCATTTTAAAATATATTATTGTATTTATGTAATGTGTTAGGACTTTTCTAAACTCAAATCAAACTCACTGTCATTGTTTGGATTCCAACTTATGGCGGCTCTATAAGACAGAATAGAACTGCCCCTTAGGGTTTCTGAGCTGAAAGCCTCCTCTTCCTCTCATAGAGTGGCTGATGGGTTGGAACTGCTGGCTTTGTAGTTAGCAGCCCAGCACACAGTCTCCTATTGCCACTTGGGTTTCTTAGAGGACCCCGATTTTTTCACTATTTTGCCTTTGATAATCTTTATAAGTTTTGTGGTTTTTTTTCAATAGATCTGACTTCATTTTTGTATATGGTGTGAAATATGGGTACTGTTTCATTTTCCTGAAAATGAATATCCAGTTTTGTGAACACCGTTTGTTAAAGAAACTATCTCTATCTCGCTTAATGAATTTCAACTCATCAAGGATCAGCTGTTCAGACATGGGTAGATTTATATATGTATTTTCAGTTTATTGCTATTGAAACAGTATCAGGTTGTTTTGATTGCAGTGGCTGTGTAGTCAGCTTTGAGTTTAAGAAATGTGAGGCCTCCTACAATGTTATTCTTCTTAGTAGTATGTTGCTATATCTAGGGTCTCTTTCCTTTTTTCTCTCTTTTTTGAATAAAGTTGTTTATTATTATTATTATTATTATTATTATTATCATTTTGTCTTTAAAGGATGATGATAGAATCTGGATTCAGATGTTAACTGTTTACTACTCTGATCTCTGAAAGGTATCACAAGATTAGGTCCTGGATAGAACGAGGGGGACAAAAGTGTAACAAACCTGAAAAAGAAAAATTAAAGTCCAGGCTTGCTGCTCTGATAGAGAAAGAATGTTGAGCTCCCAAGTGTCTTGCGGATACACATCCTTAAGGTGAGAAACTGAACCTATTCTTAGAGTGCAACTTTCAACCAAATGACTGGTCTATAAGGTGAACAGAAACAGCCAGGAGTTACTGACTCCTTAGACCAGCGGCTCTCAACTTGTGGGTCGGGACCCCTTTGGGGGTTTAACATCTCTTTTATAGGGGTCGATTAAGACGATCAAAAAATGCACATTTTTGATGGTCTTAGGAACCAAGACACTGCTATCTGTCTCCAGAAGGATCTGCTCACATGCAGATATGCTGATCTGGTGAGAAAAATAGTTATTTCAATGATCTCACTGACATTGGCTTTTTATGCATACTGTGACAAAATGTAGCAATGTAGTTTACTGTTGTTATATTAAGATTGTTATCCATGCTACAACATGCTTCAGGACAAAATTTCATTTATTTTGTAATTAGAAACAAAATACTTCACAAAATAAAACTATATAATATTTTTGTAATTAATCACTATGCTTTAATTGAATACAATGAAAATATATCCTGCATATCTGATATTCACATTATGATTCATAACAGTAGCAAGATTGCAGTTATAAAGTAGTAATGGAAATTATTTTACATTTGGGGTCATCACAACTTGGGGAACTGTATTAAAGGATTGTGGTATTAGGCAGTTTAAGAACCACTGCCTTAGACCAATCAACCACTCAAGATCAGAAGGGCAGCATTTGCCCAAGAATAAAATTTTGAGGGAAGGAAAGGGAATGACAGCAGTAGGAATGGAAGTGGGAAACAGAAAGAGGAAGTTGGAAGACTGCTGTTACTTTGTGGGGATTATTATTAATTATATAAGAAAAAATATGTACAGATTACTGAATGGAAAACCATTTTGCTATATAAACTTTCACCAAAATCACAACACAAAGCTTATAAAAAAGAAATTTGGTTAAAGTAAATGGCTTTATAAAATTTTACATAGAGATGCATGATGAGCAAGTCTTCTTCAATCTATATTGTAGAAATAAGAAGTCTAAACTTTAGAGGAGCTATGTAAATTTGTCCTAATTAACAGGAGTAAGTATTAAGTGTGATTGGGACCAACTCCCAGACAGCCTTTGATCCAAATATTATCTCCACGAAATTATTTTTTCCAGCAATCTTCTAAAAGCAATCAGAAAGGACAGGATAGATAAAATATATTGCAAATGCTCATGTTGTAAATGTTGTAGGGAAGCAATTAGGTAAAGACAAAGATTAAAAGGTAAAGAAAGGTTGAAAGGTACAATAAAGAAATCCAAGCACATCAATCAATGAAAATATCAGGGCCAAATGAGAGTATCAGATTCTTTATTAGTTTCAAAAATACTATGGGAGAGTAAAGTTGCTGATATGCAGTGGGTGTTCTGTGATCTGCTCTCCAGATCCTTTCTTAGACTAAATAACTGTCCTAGTCTGGGTAGACGAGAGAAGCCAATTCATGTACACTCATATGTGTATAAGAAAGAGTTTTATAAGCAATAGCAGTTGAACATGGAGAAAACATCCTAGCCCAGTCTAGATCAAGTCCGTAAGTCTGATATTAGTTCATATGTCCGATATCAATCTACAAATCTGCTTTGAACACATGGAACCCATGCAATGATGCTGAATGCATGAAGATCACAGATCAGTGGTGGCAGAAACACCTCAGTGCTGGCAGGGGTCTCCATGTGGCTCTTCCAGTTCCCAGGCTAGAGGTTCATGTGGCTTCTCCTTCAGGGATGTCTTGCAGGGAGTGAGCAGAAAGAAATTCTCTCATGCCCCCAAGGTGGAAATCCAGAAGTTACCATACCAGTACAGAGGCCTTATTGTCTCTACCCCAATTGATGGATTAGACTCTAGCCCTTCGCTCTTAACCCTCTCAAGTTCCAAACTGACACCAGATTTTGTAGCTACCACAATAACTATTCTCCAGGTGTCAGGAATGTTGTCTGGTCATTGCTCTCTATAGGAATTTCTCTTGGAAGAAAAGCATGATCCCACAAAGGGGTATAAATACAACTCTTCCTTACTGCATCTCATTGTCAATAAGTGGATGATGGCAAAGGTGCACTGACCTGGCTCACTGTCATTAATTCAGGATATCTCTGAAGGGACACTGCAGTGTCAGAGAACATACACCACATACTCCTAAATTTTCGCACTCTATAGAAGTCACTGCATTTCAGTTCAACTTTCCCCCTGCATCTCTTTTCTTTTGCAAGTGTTTTGCCTACAAGCACATGTAATAAATCCCTTGTGTTCAAATCTTCGAATCTGTTTTTCGGGCATGGACCCCTGACACCTATCTAGAACCCAGCAAGCCAATATAAATTTAAAACTTTATGCCTGTTGTAAGTCATTTATCACCAAGTACATTAGTCAGCCAAGTGTCCTAGTAAAACGACAGTCTAATTAATTCATGGCATTGAAAGACCTTTGGGATAATTCATGTAAGAAATGTGCTAAAGAAATCAAAGTTTGGATTTTTTTTTAACACAGATCAAGCAGTTCATCAAATTCCAAGGCCATACCCAGCAATGAAGATGCAGTAGGAGCAGTGTGTATAGTGGGGCTAAAGATTTATTTTTTTTAATTAAATACTTCTATTTTTCAGGAAGCTAAAGTCTTACAGTAGATATGATTTTTTCCCCTCAAATTTTAGGTAACAAAATGTGGAAAGGAAAAATGCATGTTTGCTTAACATTTCTACTCTGTATCCTTGTCTGGATGTCCATGTCTATAAATGAATAAGTCTCCATAGACCACCCTTCTCCGATTACGCCTCGTGGAAGGGTGAGCCTTACAAAGCAAAATATTGCATGGCATCACCCAGATTTTCAGAGCTATACTGCATATGATAACAAGTTGTTAGAAGTTCTATGGTAAAGATGTCTTTCTGTTTAATGTTACGTACTGACAAATTTCTTTAAAAAAATGAATTAGTCTTATTTTTGATAGGTAGCATCCATGAACATCTCATTGGAATGTGGATCTCTTAGAAAAATGAAGATTTAGAAAGATGTAGTTATAAGTATAAATTTTGAAAGACAAATTTAGGCACATAATAAATAATTTTTATTCTGAAATCCAACTTGATTTACCTGTTTAGTTTTCCTTATGCTGTAGGTGATGAGAACTTATCTTAGTAAATTACCATGTCCCTTATTTTTCTGGCTGTCCATCCTAGAAGGCTTATCTAGCATCGAAGCAAAACCAAGAGCTCCCATGTTGTTTGTTATATGGTCTGGTGCGTTGCCGTCCATTGGCCTGACGTGGTGTGGAGCTGTTCTGAAGAACCATCCTTGGTTTTTGTAGCTAGCTCTCCGCTAACCTGTGACTTTCAGATCTCTGGAAATCATTTTACAGCTCCTGCAGTCTTCTGTAGAGCACCTGAGGTACAAGTGTCTGTGAGTGCTTACTTTCACATTACTACTCTTTTGTTTTGTTTTGCTTTTTTTTGTTTTTGTGCGCCTCACTGTCCTCTGAGGTTTGGGGGGGCCACCCAGTGCCGCTCCTGAGAGGCACCGCTGTATGTGAACCACCAAGCCCGCGGGCTGCAGTCCCGCACTCAACCACTTACTCCAACGGGGCTCAGCCCTCACGTTACGACTCTTATTACCCCTGCTGCGTCTCCCTACCCCCGCCACCTGAGACATTGTTTTCTACTCACAGCGTGGAGGGATGGGAGGAAGACTATAACCCTTAGGTATTCAGCCAAGTCTTTACCTATATTATGAATCCTGCCTGTTCTACTAGGTACAAGGGGTATGATATCTAAAGATCAGAAGAAAAAATTTTCTGACCTTTTCAGCATCCATGGGATGCCTGGGTAATTCAAATATTTAATGAGCTTGCCTGCTCGCTGAAAGGTTGGCGTTCACACTGCTCAGTTATCCATGGGAAGAAAAGTCTGCAGATCTATTTCCAAAGACACAGCCCCTGAAGACTGTGGAGTACAGTTCTTCTCTGACCCACAGGAGCCAGTGTCTACTCAATAGCTCCTGGTGCTTCAGCTTCACCTCTTTTCTGAGTCAGAGTATAGTTTAATCTATTTTGGCAAATGGTAGTTGAAGTAGGTGTAAAGGAGCAAATCAGAGTGGGAAATATTGGTTAATGTGATATACAATTATACCCCCTAGCTAAGAAACATATTTTTAAGCTTATATGACATATTATTATAGTTTAAAGAATGTGCTATTTTAGGACTAAGTCATATAAAGTTGGGGAGTGGAACACAATGGATATAGTAGCCATGGGTTATTAACATCAATGACAACCTTGAAGACATCTCTTATAAGTTTCTCATAAAGACTTATCATCAACCACATAGCAGATCAGAACTGTAGCTGGGATATCAATCTCCAATACCACATTATCTGTCTATGAAGTACCTTTCTTACACTAAACACCTTTGAATAAAGTTTTTACTTTATAGGAACTATTGGCTTTGATTAGAGGAGAAGAAGAGAAAAGGGAAGAAGAAACTTAGTTACAAATAAGGTTCTAAAAATGTATGCTTTTTCTCTTTCCATAACTGTATGACATCCTTTGATATGATTCATACAAACAATTGATGCTTCCTTTCATGAAACATGAGTTACAGGAACTCTACTTTTGAAAGGCAAAATTGTGCTGTAGAGATTTATGTGCTGAGGGAGAGAAAAGGAGAAAGACAGCTTCGGATAACTGTCTGTGGCAACGCCAATGTTGATCTCTGCTGCTGTCATTGGGATTGACATTGGCTATTGCATATTGGGTTCAGGAAGGAAGTAAATGTTGACAACTGTCATTATTTTTATTCTCCCAAGCGAACATTAAATGTACCTTACTGATGACCTGATATGACACGGTATATATTAGTGTGAATAATCTTGCTGAGTGAGAGGAAGAGACAGGATCACCTGTTCTATTTATCTAATTTGTATTGGCATAAATAAATTACTGGCATTATGAGTTTCATAGAACTGTGGCACTACAGAGGGTCTAACACAATGTTGATGCAAACATAACTTCAGAGAATGACTCTGTTGTATGTATTTCTCTCTAGAAACTTTGATATTGTCACCGATTCTGAATATACTTGTGTTTTCTCACTGCCAAGTCTTTTACTCAAGTCATACCGAAGGTGGAATGGAGGAGCATTATTTTCATGTGAAACAAAATTCTTGATAGAGTGCAGAAACTGTGGGAGTGGAAATTCTAGTTCTAGTAGTTCCATGCACTTCAATTAGTTTTGTGATCAAACTCATTGTGTCTCAGAATTACTTATGCATATCTAAGTTGTAATCTTAGCAGCTTTATTGGTAATTAATTAGGTGGCTGTCTGTTTCCATAACTTCACTGGGACCCAGAATTTTGAGAATGTCTTTTTCTCAGGATAAAGATAAGTTCAGTTAAATAAGCAGAATCAGTATTAGCTACTTCAAGTGGAAAGAGAGTTAACTGTTGGGACTGAGCTCTACCAAAATCATGGAAAATGCTGGTGGGGTAGAAGCTAGCTGGGACTCAAAAATGCCACCCTTCATGCCCTAGAAATAACTTACCAACAGAATTGTTTTGTCCTCCCCAGTCAGCATGTTAGGGAAATCCGGAGACCAATGCTAACAGAATTGCATTTAAGGCCAGACCACCATAATTGTAATTCAGTGATCTGGAGGCTGGGTTAAAGAAATGACCACTGTCACTGAAGATGCCTTTTGATGTGCACAAACCTGGAGACAGGACACTGGTATCTGCCTCTCCTGTACTTTAGGACCTAGTGGGATATCCATTAGCTTATTTTTAAGATGTCTCTCTCACTGTAACACTGTGTATTATTTGCCACCAAGTAAATTCTGACTCAGAGTGACCCTGTTGGCAGAGTAAAACTATTTCTATAAGTTTCCAAGTCTATATCTCTCCCTCAATTTCATTGAACAATAATTATTTTTAACAATGTCCTGAATTCACCTTTTAAGCTCACTTTATTAGGAGATTTTACAGATGTTATAATAATGCATAGTTCCAATATATTAAGACTAGTGGTACAATTGTAGACGCCACACTTTCAAAACATTTTTCTTCTTCAACTCTTTGCTATCAGCTCTCTTTTATCTTCTCCTTCACTCTACAACCCACACGAACCCTTAACATATAATTATTATTGCCATATCTGTTTTTTTAGGTATCGCTGCCCTCTGGTGGTGGGAGTAGGAGGCCCAGCCTTGCTGCTGGATTTGAACCTCCAGCCCAGTGGGCCGCAGTACCGCGCACAACCACTACGCCACCGGGGCTCAGCCCCTATTATTGCCATATCTTACACCATCTAATATATCTATTCACCTACAGCTCTGTTGTTTGCTCCCAGCAAGTGGCGTTCTACAAACATCATTGCTATAAGTTACGTTCTTCCTCCCCACAGAAAACTGATCTTCGATAAGGGGCCCAAAAGATTCAAATGGGAAGCAGAGGCCCCGTTTAACAAATGGTTTTAGGAAAACCTGATATCTACCTACAGAAAAATGGAGATAGACCCTTATCTCACTCTATATACGAAAACAAATTCAACAAATTCAAGGTGGGTCACAGACATTGAGGTAAAACCCCAACCTATCAGGATCATCAATGAGAGAATTGGGACAAACCTAAGAACCTTCGGGTGGGGAATACATGGGTTAATAGAAATAAGGAGGGCTGAGCCCCAGTGGCGTAGTGGTTGTGCGCAGGACTGCGGCCCACTGGGACGGAGGTTCAATTCCAGCAGTGGGGCTGGGCCTCCTACTCCCACCACCGGAGAGCAGTGATGCCCCAAAAACCAAAAAACCAAAAAACCAAAAAAAAAAAAAAAAAAGAAATAAGGAAGGATACACACATAGAAGAAGTTACAATAGACAAGCTAAAGATGAAATGCCTGTCTACATCAAAAGACTTTTAAGAGAGTAAAAGGAGAGCTCATAGAGTGGGAAAAGATATTTGGCAATGATATATCAGACAAAGGGATTAATACTAAAGTCTATAAAACTCTGCATGTCATTAATAAGGGAACACACACACACAATGAACTGCCCACTGATGAGGGGAGTAAAAGACTCAAAAGAGAGGAAATGTGAATTGTCTGTAACTATATGAGAAAATGTTTCTGATCAGAAACATTCTGATTTCCATATGATTAGCCATATGGAAAATGCAAATTAAAAGAATCACTTGGTACCACCTAACACTCTCAAAGACAGCCCAATTCAAAAAATCAGGAAGCAACAAATGTTGGAGGGGTGTGGTGAGGTAGGAACTCCCATCCACTGTCGGTGGTCTTGCATAGCCACTTGTACAACCTCTGTAGAAAGCAATTTGGCTATATTCAAGGAGAAATCAAGTTATCTTCTGACCCAGCAATCCCTAAGAAGAAGTAAGAAACCCAGAAGAAGTAAAACGTAGACCACAACCACACATTTGCATTCCAGTGTTCATGGTGGCACAATACGCCACTGAAAACAGCCTTCACTTCCATTGATAGAAGAGTGGATTAAAAAAAATTCTGATATATTCACACAATGGAGCATTACACATCCTTAAAAAGCAGTGATGAAAACATGAAGCATATCGTCTCATGTGAAGAGTTGGGGGATGTTATACTGAGTGAAGTTAGGCAAGCACAAAAGCACAAGTAAAACACGAGGCAACTGAAGTAAGTTCAAACAGCACAACAGGCATAGAGGAAAATGCATATAATGCATAGTTCCCAGGATAAGGACCAGGTACTTTGGCAGGGGGAGTACCAAGCCCACGGATGCATATGGCATCAAAAGTGAAAAAGAAGAAATAAAAAAAGATGCAGAGAACAATGGTCCTGAAAGACATCTCTATCTCTCTCATACCTTTTAGTTTACACATCTTAGTAGAAGCAGATTATTTTATCTTTCTGAGTGGCTTCTGCATTCGACCTGCTGACCGTTGTCCGATCTTAGCTGTCAATGTGTAACCTTCGACACCACCAGGGCTCCTGTAATATTAATGATCTTGCATCATGGGACATGTTTCTTTGGAATAGACACAAATGTGGATTTCTTCTAGTTGGTTGGCCACGTAGCTTTTTTCTAAATTTCTTGGCATAGAATAGGAAGTATTTTAGTTGGTATCCCAATTCAGTTGGTATCCCATCAAGTCTTGGAATCCTTTTTTTCACTTATTGTTTTCAATGAACTTTGGACTTCTTCCTATAACATTGATTCTTTTTTATATAAATTACTTTATTAGGGGCTCATAAAACTTATCACAATCCACACATACATCTATTTTGTCAAACACATTTGTACATTTGTTGCCATCATAATTCTCAAAACATTTTCTTTCTACTTGAGACCTTGGTATCAGCACCCTCCCTCTCTCACAAACCCTTGAAAATCTATAAATTATTATTATTTTCCCATGTCTTACATCACCTGATGTCTTCCTTCATCCACTTTTCTGTTGTCCCCCAGAGGGGGTTTATATATAGATCCTTGTGATTGGTTCACCCTTTCTCCCTCACCTTCCCGTTCCCCTCCTGGAAACTCTAATCTCATTATTGGTCCTGAATGGTTTATCTGTCCTGAATTCCCTGTGTTTCCAGCTCTGATATGTACCAGTGCACCTCCTCTTGTCTAGCCAGATTTGTAAGGTGGAATTGGGATCATGACAGTGGGGGTGGGCACTAAAGAACTAGAGGAGAGTTGTAGGTTTCATTGGTACTATACTGACCCTAACTGGCTCATCTCTTTCCCATGACCTTTCCGTAAAGGGATATCCAGTTGCCCACAGATGTGCTTTGGGTCTCCACTCTGTACTCCCCCTCATTCATAATGATATGATTTTTTGCTCTTTTATGTCTGATATCTGATCCTATCGGCATCGTGTGATCACATAGACTGGTGTTTTTCTTCCATGTGGGATTTATTGCTTCAGTTAGATAGCCGCTTTTCTATGTTCAAGCCTTTAAGATTCTAGATGCTATACCTTTGATAACTGGGCACCATCAGCTTTCTTCACCATATTTGCTTATGCATCTGCTTTGTCTTCAGCAATCATGCCCCTAAGGTGAACATCATGGAATAACAGTTTACTAGAACAGATTGTTCTTGCATTGAGGAAGTACTTAAGTAGAGACCCAATGTCCATCTGCCACCTTAATACCAAACCTATAAATATATGCGCATAGGTCTATTTCCCCTTTAACATTTATAAATACATTTGCATATGTACATGCCTGTTTTTAGGCCTTTGTAAATGCTCTTTGCCTTTTAGTTCTTTCTATTTCTTGTTACTTTCCTCCTGTCCCACTATCAATAACATTGATTCTTGATCAGGCGCTACCTTTTGAGATAGTTGAGTAGCAATAATATCTATGGTACAGTGATTCTGGATATTCCTTTCATTTTCCTTTTGTTCCTTCTATTCCAGTAAACATTTTTGACAATAGAACCCTTTAATCTTTCAACTCAAAAGTACTTTTTGAGAAAAGTTTTTTAATTAAAGAAGTATTCTTGTTTGGCTTTCTTAATTGCAGGTCTTTGCACATTTCATCATAATATTTTACTTTGTTTTCTCAACCTGCCCTTTGAACTGAACTATTCAGTTCTTTTATTTCACCTTTTCTTCCATTCAGTAGCTATTCTAATTTGAAGAGCAAGTTTCAGAGTCTATTCTAACATTGACTTTTATTTTTTATTTCTTTTTAATGACCTTCCCCCCTCTCCTTGGGCATGATGTTCTGGATGACATTTTGAATACCATTAAGTCTTCTATCATTAGTGTTCAATGTGTCAAGTCTGTTCCTAAATTGGTCTTTAAAGTTAGGTGAAATATATTGTAGATCATATTGTTGACTTGGTTTGTCTTCAACTTCAACCTGATCATATCAAAAAGAGCAAATGGTTGCATGTTTTACAGTCAGCCCTTACACTGCTTTAAAATGATGGTATTGATCTACATAATTTCTTCCCACAGATGATACTTTTTTTGTCGGGGTGGGCATCATTGCCCTTTGGGGGGAGTAGGAGGCCCAGCCTTGCTCCTGAAGAGCTGCTGCTGGATTTGAACCACCAACCCAGTGGGCCGCAGTCCCACACACAACCACTGCACCACTGGGACTCAGCCCCCACAGATGATTTTTATATATTCTATCTGGCAAAATCCTGGAGCAGAGTTGTCATTTATATTGGTGAAAATATATTTTTTTTAATAAAGAAGTTGTTGGTCTTACAAAATTCTATGAGCTTCATTTCTGTCACAACATGCATATTTTTCAACTACGGAACCTTCCTTTTGTTTCCAACTTGCTGAGACTCTGCCCACCTACAGGGGCAGTTCCATGTGGGCTGTCTGATCCTGAGAGTATTTGGCACTCTGCCATGATTCCACTGACCCTGAATCTATGTGACTCTGCACCTAATGATTTGTGACCTTCCTTCACTTTCCTACACCATCAGAGTGCAGCTATGTGAGTCCGAAGGAAATCCTGGCTTGCATAGGACTTGTGGACTTGAGTGGGACTGGGAATGAATAGACTCTTGATATAAGATTACTTGTTGATATAAAACCCTTTCTTATATATGAGTGTCACTCATATATTTGGATTTGTTTCTCTGGGCAACCTGATCTAACACATTACCTGGGCACATATAAGTGCTACAAAACATCCATTTATCACAAAGTTACTATAAGGTTTTATTATCCATACAGTTGAATACATTTACATAGTCAGTAAAACACAACATTTTTCTGGTATTCTCTGTTTTCAGGTAAGGTCCTTGTGATGTAAGCAATGACATCCCTGGGACCCTATCTTCTTCTGAATCCAGCTTGACTATCTGTCAGCTCCCTGACAATGTACTGCTGTAAACATTGTTGGGCAATCTTTAGAAACATCTATTTGTATGTGATATTAATGACATTGTGATTGATATTCACACCTTCTATTTGGTTACCTTTCTTCGGAATTTGTATAAAATGGCTCTCTTTCTATTGGTTTTTGAGGTAACTGCCCTCCACAATTTTTAGCGTAGGTGAGTTCTTCCAGATGTTCATCAGTTGGTTTAAATATTTCAATCAATATTCCATAAATTCCTGGGTCTTGGTTTTTGTTAATGTCTTCAGTGAAACTTGAACTTCTTCCTTCAATACTATTGATTATACATATATTATCTCCTGAAAACCAAACCTTTATAGTACGGTGTGGTTGTATTGCTTTTATCTTCTTTTGATGATTCCTGCCCATAGATAGCATCCTTTCATATTGCAACTTGTGGTTGGATTTTTTTTTTTCAATTTTCTCAGCTTGAGCATTTTCTAACCTTTTGATTTTCTCAGTTCAGGATTTTGCATATTTCATTGTAATGCTTTGTCTCCTTGAGCTGACCGTTGAATGATCTATTTAGCTCTTTTACATCATCTCTCTATTTTTTCATTTCTTTTAGCTACTCTAAATTCAATAACAACTTCTGGAATCACCTCTGACATCACTTTGGTCTTTTATTTCCTTCTTTCCTTTTCATTTTTCCTGCCTTTTTAATGACCATTAGCTTTCTTGATGTGTGTTCATCTTCCCATCATCTGTGAATTTGTCTGGTCTGTGATCATTCTGTTCAGTGTGCCAAATCTATTTGTCAAATGGCCTTTCATGTGATTTATGCTCAAAGTCATATTTTTGTTCTCATGATCTTGCTTGTTTTTTCAACTTCAATTGAAACCTGCCTATAAACAATTGATAGTCTTTTCTACAGTTTACTCCTAGCCTTGTTTTGGCTGATGATATTGTTCTTCTCCAAAATCATTGTTCTTTCAGATTGCT
Organism: Nesogale talazaci; assembly: GCA_004026705.1. Taxonomy (NCBI): domain Eukaryota; kingdom Metazoa; phylum Chordata; class Mammalia; order Afrosoricida; family Tenrecidae; genus Nesogale; species Nesogale talazaci. The sequence goes on along the minus strand of PVJH01017780.1, from coordinate 19,535 downwards.
ATTATGCTACTTCCAGTCTCATTTCTGTCACCAATACCAGGTTTTTCAAATACTGACACCTGTGTTTCCAACTTTCTCATTCCATTCATCAATAATTGTCAATGTATCTTGCTTCCTTGCTTAATTATAGACTGAAGAAGTTGATAGAGTTTTAAAATTGCTCATCATTATCTTTAGTAGTTGGTGCACAAATATTGATAATATTTGTATAAGTTCTTCCTTTTAGGTGTCTATCTATTACCTATGACTGACATCATCACTCTCCATGAAAGGACTTAAAATGTGTTTTCATTATAGTGAATGGCATAGTATTTCCCTTGAATTTAATATTGTTGTATAACAACCTATGTGACTGTCTGTCTCAAAATGATCAATATCAAGCCACTTCAATTAACCAATGCATAGGAATTTGATCTTTAATGCTAAATTTTAATAGATTCATATAATCTGCATTTTGATTATTGATGGATGATTGCATCCATTTTACCTTCTTTTTGATTAGTGCCCTCTTAACAAAGGAAGGTCCTGAAGGTTCTGCTCCATCAATACCACTTAGGTTCACTCTACCTTGAGGGGACTTTGCTTCCTCCTCACAATTTGTGTCCTTTCCAAGCTGAGGGGCCCACTTTCTGGTAAAATATCTGTCTGTATTCTTTGCTAGTTATATGTTTTCAGTGGCTTACTTTTTTAGAAGTGGAAATTCTTCCTCACCTTTTCTTAGTATGGAGGCTCCACTGAAACCTGTTTACTATGGGTGACCCAGTGGAATACTATCTGATGTCACAACACACATCGACTCCCCAGAGTGGTAAGCTGATCAACCAGTGGGGTCATGAGTCATTAGAGAAAGAAAAATCAAACCAATGTCGAGATACCATTACACACCACTATTAAGGGAAAAGTTTTTAAAAAAAAAATCCAGAAAAGAAAATATTAGCTAAGGTGTAGAGAGAATGGAAACTTCAAACACTGTTGGTGGGATTTTAAAATGGGGTGAAGCTGTGTAAAGCATTATGGCACTTTAAAACTTGGAAATAGAAATACATAAGATTACAACAACTTCAACACCAGTTATATATCTTGGAGAAATAGTAACTGTGACATGAGCAGATATGTACAACTCCATGTTCATTGCAGTCTTATTCAAAATAAAAGAAAACAAAGAAACACATATCCATTAACAGATGACTGGATACATAAATTATGGCACATACACACAATGGGATACTACACAAAATTAGGGAATAACAGCGATTTTGTGAAATACCTTACAGCATGCATGGATGTACCTGGGGGAAATAGTACTGAGTGAAATTAGTTGATGACAAAACTTCCAGATTATATGAAATCGCAATTGTAAAAAGTCAATAAAATTTTTTCCCATAACAGAAATAACAAACGTTTCTTGGTAGTTTCCAGGAGTTTGAGGGGATAGGAAATTGCATGGTATGCAGCTATTGATCTGGCCAATGTCTTTTTCTCAGTACAGGTCTCAAAGGATCACCAGAAACAGTTTACTGGCAGGGGCAGCAATACACTTTCACGACTCTCTCCCAGAGGTATATCCACTCTTCCACCCTGTGCCATAATTAATCCAAGGGACCTCAGTCACCTGTCTATTCCACAAAATGTCACACTAGTCCATTATATTGACATTATGCTGATTGGACCCACTAAGGAGCATGTATCAAAGACTCTAGATTCATTAGCACAACATCTGCATGCAAGAGGTTAGGAAATTAACCCAATGAAGATTGAAACACCCTCCACCTCAGTAAAATTTCTAGGGGCCCAGTGGTGTGGGGCATGTAGAGCTTTTCCTACTAAAGTAAAGAATAAGCTATTGATCTGTCCCCCCTAACAAGAAATCAGGAGACACAACGTCTAGTGGGCCTCTTCAGATTTTGGAGGCAACATATCCCTCATATGGGTGTTCTACTTTGACCTATTTATCAAGTGACATGAAAGGTCTCCAATTTTGAGTGGGGCCCAGAAAAAGGAAAGGTTCTGCAACAGGTTTAAGCAGCCAGGCAAACTGCATTGCCACTGGGACCATATGATTCAGTTGAGTCGATGGTGCTAGAGGTGTCAGTTGTCAATAAAGATGCAGTGGAGAGTGTTTGACAGAACCCTATTGGTGAATCATGGCATTGACCATTGGGATTTTGAAATAAAGTCCTGCTATCTTCTGCAGACAATTACGTGCCCTTGGAAAAACAACTCTTGACCTGTTACTGGGTTTTGGAGACTGAACGCCTCACCATGGGCTACCAAGTCACCATAAGGCCATGGACACAACAACGGTTTTAAGCATTGGAATGATTGCAAAGATGACATAGGAACAGACAGCGTTTTGTTCTGTTGTGCATAGGTGAGATATGGATCAGAACCAACTAGATGACATCTAACAATAACTACCAAAACAATGAAGTTTTATGCAAAAAAATTGTTTCACACTCAGTAATTCCATTATTCCACCAGTTTGTCACTTTGAGATATCATGAATTGTTGGCATGTGACTATGATACTGTAAATTATGCCACCATGTTATAAATACTAACAGGCCACCTGTTTTAACAAAGTATGCAAATTCAAATAAACTAAGAAAAAAACTTTGGAGATACACTTCTGAAAATTATCCAATGCAAACTTTATGAATGACAAGAGATCATTTTTGAATGTACTTACTTTGGACACTTATCAAGAGCGATCACTTGCTAAAGGAAATCGTGGTTGGTGAAAGAAAGGGCCAGTGCAGGTTCAGGATCCCTTCGGTGAGATGAATTCTCATAGTACCAACAATGAGAGCCTCAGACATGCTATTCTGAGGATGACACAGGACTGGGCAGTATTTTATTGCTTGGTATATAGTCTCCAGCAGGAAGTGCTGACTCAAAAGCATATAACAATAATAACAAGCATTCCAAAATTTAGAGTTTACTTTGAAGTCTGTTTGAAAACATTTTGCCATCAGAGTTCAGCCAGTCCTAGTCTATGTCTTAGGCAGTGACTGGGAAATGAGTATTTAGAAGGAAAGGGTAATGGAATCCTATTCATTCCAACTATGGCTTTACAACATTGTAGATGTTCCTAAGGTATGCTGGAAGACAGATTATATTGCAAAGGCAGGCAGGCAAATGAGAACTTACTTTTGGATGAATTTTCACTATTGAGGATTTATGTTAACTGGCTCTGTGATGGGTTCTTAAATGAAGAGAAAGTGTTTCAGTTAAATCACTACACTGATTCTCCCGTTACTTTAGTGATAAATATCTAAAATGTCCAATAGCGAGTGAAAATACATTACAAACCCTAACCCTTTCATTTTCTGCTTCGTTTATCACAAGTATTTACTTTCAGAAAATGCTCCTCAAGAGAGCCTGGGTGGTGCAGTGAGTCACATGTTGGGCTGCTGACTGCAAAGTCAGTATTTCAAAACAATCAGCTCCTCCATGGGAGAAGGATGCGATTTTCTACTCATGCTAAAAGTGACAGTCTTGGAACTACTCTGGCCTACCCTGGTCAATAGGGTCACCATGAGTTGAGACTAACTGTCTGTGAGTTTGAAGTATGCCACATTTCTAAAGTATCTTTAAAAATATTGATCACATGGTTTAGGTTGGGTGGTGCTCTTGTTCTTTCTTCTTCTACTTCTGGACATTTGAAAGGGTTTTGACAGACATCTGTTATTTGAGATTGTTAAGTTTATTGATGTATATAGGTGGAACAAATGATAAAAGTGAAATTTTACTTCCTATTGTTTGTACCTACTAAATACTGCTTCATGAAATGTTAAAATAACAAAATATCAAGTTCTAAACACTATCAAGGTGATTTTTGTTTTAGAGACAGCCTACATAGTTTACACCAATTTTTTCCCATTGGTGGGAGTAGGAGGCCCAGCCTTGCTGCTGGATTTGAACCTCCAACCCAGTGGTCGCAGTTCCGCGCACAACCACTACGCCATTGGGGCTCAGCCCTGATTTAAAACTATTTTAAAAATGTATGCACTCCTCAACACATTCCATTGTAGACACTTCATTCTTTTATTCATTGTTACTAGCTACCTATTACAAAGCAAACTCCTGTGCTATTATCCTGCTGTTGTATTAGGTTCAGACTCATAGTCACCCTATATGCAACAAAATGGGACACCACGGAATCCTGTGACATCCTCAGAACTCTTCTTATATTTGAGCCCATTTTTGCAGCCATTGTGTCAATCCATCTTGTCAAGGGCCTTCCTCTTTATCATTACGCTGTTTATTTTCCCAAGCATACTATCCTTTTCCAGAGACTGTTCTGTCCTGATCACATATCCAAAATACACGAGAAGTCCCACCATCTTTGCTTCTGAAGGAGCATTCCAGTTGTACTTTTTCCAAGAAAGATTTGTTTATTCTTGTGGCACTATAATGTACTTCCTATACTCTTTGTCAGCACCATAATTCAAAGATATCATTTTGTCTTTGGTCTTCCTTAATCAGTTGCCAACTTTCATACGTGTATGTTGCTATTGAGAATACCATAACTTGGGTCAGACACATCTTATTCCCCAAAGTAATATCTTTGCTGTTCAACCCATTAAAGGTATTTGTGCAGCCATTTGACCCAACATATGTGTCCTTTGGTCTCTTTACTGCTGCTTTTATGAGCATTGGTAGAGGATCCAAGTAAGATGAAATCTCTGATGACTTCAGTCTTTTCTCTGTTTATTGTGATGTTAATTACTGTTCTAACTGTGAGGATTATGGTTTTCTTTACATTGAGTAGTAACCCATACTCATGATTGCGATTCTTATTCTTCATCAACAAGTGCTTCAAGTCTGCTCCACTTTCAGAAAGCAAGGTTGTATCATCTGAATATCACAATAACCCTTTTTCCAGGGTGAGGGAGGGAGGGGTGGAGGGAAAAAGATGAGCTATAACCAAAGGCTCAAGGAGAAAGAAAGTTATTTGAAAGTGGCAATAAATGTACAAATGTGCTTGACACAATGGATAGATGTATGGGTTCTAATAAGAGCTGTATGAGCACCCAAGAAAATGTTTTTTTTTTTTAAAAAAAAGATGCTCAGGCTCTCTCCCCTTCCCCACCTCCCACCCCTGAGGGGGAACCAACAATAAAAACGTGGATTAAGGGAGATAGTAGATGGTGTGTAAGATATGAAAATAATAATAATAATCTGTAATTTATTAGGAATCCATAAGGATGAGAGGAGAAAGGACAGAGAGAAAGAAAGAGGTACTGATACCAAGTGCTCACGTAAAAAGAAAATGTTTTGAAAATGATGATGAAAGCATTATATAATATACATTCAAAGATTAACAGATAAAAAGTACAATGTAGACAAACAATGAAATATTATGTGACCATAAAAGGAAGTAAAATTTTCATGTATACCACAAGAGCATGTTTGGACTTTGAAAACATTATGCTAATTTTGCTAATTAAATTAAGTCTGTCACAAAGGACAATTACTGTATGACTTCACAGGTATGAAATAAGCAAATATATAGAAACCAAAGATTTTTACTTGTGGGAGGGATAAGAAAATGGGGGAATTTTGGAGAGCTAATGAAGTGATATTAATGGGTATGAAATATTTTGGAAAAGGTTAGCAACAATTATAACAGCATACCATGAAAAATTTAATCAATATCATTGGCTTTGTAACTGTGAATTGTTCAGTTGGCAGATTTTTTGCTATTTATATTTTTGTGACAATAAAAAAAGAGACTCAAAATAAATGGAAATCAACTTAGAAATTTAAAAATGTAATCTGTTTACTGATGAAAGATAATATCACTAATATAAAAAGTTTCCTTTATGACATGGCATTTAAAATTGATAAAAGAAGATGTATAATGAATAAAATTAAGTTACTTATACAAAAATAACATACAGCAAATAAGTAAATAAACTGAAAAACCAAATGACCTCCTGTAGAGTTGATGCTTTCTCTTAGGCACCTTGCAAGACAGAGTGGGACGGCCTTATCAGGTTTCCAGGACTGTAAATCTTTTTAGAAGCAGATTGCCACAATTTTCTTCCACAGAGTGGCTGTGGGTTCAAACCTTTTGGTTAGTAGCTGAGTGTTTTAACCACTACATCAGGGTTCTTCATATCATCACAGCTATTGCTTGTACAGGTGTATTATAATGTCTAGATATAGATGTTGTGCTTTCCTATCATGCTTTCACAGTTTACCCTTTCTAAGTCTCTTCCAAATTCAGATACCGTCGCCACACACAAGACCCATAGTAGCAACAAAGCTTTTGTTTGTTTGAGGTGAAGTTGCTTGTCACTAAAACTTTATTTCAATTTTACTTTTCTACCTTATGGTATTAAATAAAGAATATTGTTTTTATTCCTCATTTTTAAGCCACTCAAACTATGAATGAGGGTTGAGGTATAAAGGGTATGTAGGGATTTTTTGGTTTGATTTTTCATCTTAAGAATTGAAATCAATAAAAAATTCCTATTAAACATTCCATATATAAATTTACAACTACAACAATAGCAAAAGCAGCTACAGAAACTACTTATGTACAATTAAACACCTAATGGATTTGATTCTTTGGATGGAAGGGTTAGTGCCATGGTTTGGTGGAATATGACAAATGACTGGCCTAATATATGACTAATGTTTCTATTACCTCTTAGTTCATTGTGTAGTACCTGTGGTCTTCAAAGCTTGAGGTAAAAGCTTGCAGTTGCCATCCAAGGCACAAGAATTGGCCTCTATTTTCTTGGACCTTTAGAGGAAGGTAAGTCAGGAATGAGAGGAGGAAATGGAATACATGGTTAATTTCTTCCATGAAAAATTGCTTCTGTTGCCATGAGACCAGAAGAACGGAACATATCTTTAGTAACATAAATGGATATTTGATAATATATATTAATATATATTAATATATAACACATATATAATACATATATTATGTATATGAATCCTGATCAAAAGAGAAAAAATTCACACCAGAATTTCAAATTCTCATTGCTTTCTGCAACTAAGGGGTTGGGATCAATCCCTGAAACTATTGATTTGAATTGATCTTAAACCAACAATATTCCTTGTCTTGAATCTCATGCTCTTTCTTGTAAGAGCTACTTTAATGGTATAAAAATGAAAAGCTTAGACAGGAACTTCAGGGGCCTGTAAATTTATGTTAATGGGGGGAGTAAATCAGAAAAGGAAGGAAAACTGCCTGTACAACTTGAAGAATGCAATCAATATCACTAAATTATACATATAGAAATGGTATATGCACAATTATGTTTATTACAGCTCTATTCACAGTAGCAAACAGATGAGATGTCCTAAATCCCTGTCAGTGGAGAAGTAGATAAATAAGTTTTGGTATACATGCTATGTATCTCTAAAGAATAATGATGAAACTGTCAAAAACCTTATTACATGGATGGCTTTGGAAGATATTATGTTGATCAAAGTTACTCAACCCATACAAACAAATACTGTGTGATACCACTATTATAAAACAAAACAAATTAAGTTTTTCACACAATTCTTTGGTTATGGAGAAACCAGAGTGAAGGTGAGGGAGGAGGAGGGGGGGAGATGAAATAAACAATAAAAATTATATATTTAATATATATTTACATATACATATAGGGGTACCCCAAAATTGGAATTTTTTTCTCCAAAGTTTACATTTTTTTTTACAAAACAACCTTGTTATCTTCAAAATGTTCTCCACTATATTTCATAAACATTTATATGCATACGCACATACATATACTCCATATTCACATACATTATACTTCATATACATTTGTCAAATCTGTGATTCCACTCTTGGAAACATTTTTCAAACTCATTTGGATGGCAGACATCACCACCCTTGTTTTTTCCTTTACCTCTGTACCGCATCAAATAGCTGACCTTTACGTTCCTCTTAATTCATGGAAACAGACAGAAGTCACAAGGAGTGAGGTCAGGTAAATCAGGAGAATGAGGCAAGAGAGGCATGCTGTTTTTTCCCCCAAACTGGCACACTGAGATGACTGCATGACTAGGCCCATTGATGTGGTAGCAAAACCAGTCCACTGTCTGTCACAAATCAAGCCTGGTTTGTCTCACCCTCTTTCACAATCTTTTCTAAATAGAACGCTTAATTAACAGTCTGACCTGGTGAAATGAACTCCACATGCACTATACCCCTCAGATTAAAAAAAAAATGAGCATGATCTTGATCTTTCATTTCACTTGACGAGCTTTATTTGAGTGAGGTAAAGAGGGCATCTTCCACTGACTCGATTGATGGTTGCTTTTGGTACACATGCACCAAAAGAATATGTAAGAATAGCACCATGTCTCCTCACTAGTAATAACTTGGGGGAGAGAAGTCTGGGCTGATTTGGAGCTGTTCTTTCAAAGCACAGCATGTTTCCACTCGACAATCTTTTTCCTGATCAGTCAGAAACTAAGGCATAAATTTAGCAGCAACACCTCTCATTCCCAAATCTTACATTAAAATTCACTGAGCACAGCTCCAACACAGTCAAGATAATTTCCCCATCTCTTCAATGGTCTGTCGTCAGTCTTCGAGTCTAAATACATGAATTTTGTCAACATTTTTGTCCATATGGAAAGTTGACATAGAAAAAAAGATTTGTCATGAATCAAAATTTCACCTGTTTTGAAATGAGAAAACCACTTGTACACTTTCCCACAGATCTTTTCCCATAGAATTGTCCTCGCAGAATGTGTTCAACATCACAATAGTTTCTGTGGCATTTTTCCCATGCAAGAAACAAAATTTCACAGGCACACCCTGTTCTCTGAAGTTGACTATCACAAAAAATTAGGTTTAAGTGAGACTTCTTTTACAAAAAAAAAAAAAAAATTCAGCTGAGCCCCGGGGGCGTAGTGGTTGTGCGCGGGACTGCGGCCCACTGGGATGAGGTTCAATTCCAGCTCCACAGGAGCAAAGGCTGGGCCTCCTACTCCCACCACCAGAGGGCAGTGAGGCCCAAAAAATCAAAAACAAAAAGTTAAAAAAATTCGCTGTGAAAAGAGAGAATGTTTTCAGGTGATGTCACTGGGTGCACTAACAGAGACTGAGTTGCTTGATGTTAGCCAAGCAGGAAAAATGTGTTCTATAGGAGCTCCTTCAGAGGAATTTTTTTCATTTTTTTTTAATTTTGGAGGGAAGGGTAGAGCTTGATAAAGTGAAGATAACACATGGCTTAGACCTACCCAACACGTGCACTTGTGCCATCTTTCTTTACCACAAAGTAAGCTATGGGAGAAGAATCTACTGCTTATGGAACAAAAATGAAAGTGATTCTGGTTATAGTAAGTCTGCTTTTGTTATCACCAGTTTTAGTACGATAAAACCCATCTTTCCTTAGATGTAATTTAACCTTGACAGTAATAATGCTCATAGGAAGTTCGATCTTACCACCACTGCAGAAAAGAGAGAAAAGTTATCAATTTTTGTCCCTCTAGTGACATATGCCTACCAATTTGGGAATGAATGTGTAAGTATTGCTATAATAAATAAGTTTTGTGAGAATGGGTGATAACTACCAATACGTTAGTAAGACATATTTATAGCATACACTAATGAAATCCTCTGATGATTGTGGATTTCAAGTCTTTATAAGTTTCACATATTTAGGAAACTTTTAAAATTCCAAGTCCACTGCTGCTGTGTTGAGGACAACTCGTAGGGAATGGCTGTAGAATTTCCCAGACTGTTAATCTTTCGACTTGAGCGCAGACAGTCTCATTTCACTCTGGAGCAGCTGCTGTTTACTCTTGGTCTTTTGGTCAGCAGTCTAGAATTGCTGGCAAAAAACATTTGGTAAACATTACTTTTATTTTAGTGTAAAGAAGGTAGTAGAGAAAATGTTTCATAATTGCTTCCATTTTTATGAGACAGAGAACACATTTCTTCATGGAGCATTTCACTATTGTAAAAATTTAGCTTCAAGGTAACTGTTTTTTTTTTTTTAACTTTGTGCCCTCGGGCTGTGTTCTCCCTATACTTGTCAAGGCTGAATTCTTCTTTTGTTTTCATTCTCTTCTTTTCAAACCACTACATTTCTTATTACACAACTGAAATATGAGATAGAGTGCTTGATTATGAGGTTTACATTTTAATGCTGACTCACACACTGACCTTATGTGTGTCAGAAAAGCACTACGCTCCAGTGAATTTACAGTAACTGGACTTTTAGAGATAAATTTTTAGGTCTTTCAACCAAGACATCTCTGTATGGATGGATTCTTAAACCTTTTGATTAGTTGCTGAGTGAGTTAACTCTTAACACCATCTAGGGGCTTTCTTCTATTTTTAGTACCCCATAATACCATACCTCCTCATGTTGGCCTTTCCTATATATTGTTCATTGGCTTGTCCTACTTGTTTTTCTGTCTGAATCTGTGGGCTACAACAGAAAGTAGGATGATGGATCTAGAGCATATGTACCAGCTACTTTAATAACAGAAGAAATGGAACCAGAATGGTGGAATACCATTGTTAGTCTATGTGTTAGTCCAGGTAGACTGGAGAAACAAACTCATAGACATGCATATGGATGTAAGGGAAAGGTTTATATACAAGAAGAATGGAACAATGAGAAAGTATCCCATCCCTGTCCAAAATCATAAATCTAATATTAGCCCACATATCCGATACCAGTCTATAAAGTCTCCTTCTGACTTACAAAGCACATGCAATGACACCAGGACAATCACAGGTAAGTGGGTGCAGAATCTTGTGTGTCCGGTGGCAGTAGAAACATCCTAGCACTTGCGGGGTCTTCCAGTGGCCTCCTGATCATTTCAGTACTGGCAGGAGTCTCCACGTGGCTGCACCGACCCCAGAGACTTGACTCCATCAGGGAAAGCCCATATGGCCTCTACTCTGACTCCTCCATTCTCCAGGAATCAGGACTGATCAGCATGCTGTCAACTTGTCTTGTCAGTAGTTCATAATCTTGGAGACTGAGTCAAGTCTCTCTTCTCCAATTGAGAAATACCGGAGGACTTCCCAGAATTCTAAGGAGAAAACCATGCCCACACAGAGGCCTCATTGGCTACTCACTGGCTCTCTACAGATTGAAAGACTAGATTCCACCCCTAGAATCCCAATCATGAAATTGAGACATGAGTACACAACTGCCACAATCTAGTTCTACTTTCCTTTTCCAAGGTCCTGCTGAAAATTAGAGCCTTTCTAATCAGATTCCACAAACAAAATTTCACAGACTGATGGGTGAGTTAAAGAAATCCAGTGTGACCATCTGCCATATAAAAATAATATGTTTTCCAATTCAAAGTTTGCTAGATCATCAACCTCACACACACTCCTCATAAAAATGAATTAACTTGCTAGCCAGCTTTGTTGAGATTAAATGATCTGAGGTCTATTTATCTACATTAGGTAATGTAATCAGTAGTCATGGATAAGTAGAAATTTAGGCTAAAGGAAGTTCAGAACTTACTAGTACAATTATGTTGTTTGTTTTTTTGTTGTTTTTAGGTGCCATTGAGTCAGATCCAACCCATATAGCAAATGAAGCTTAGGAGATAGGCTCAAAGTTGTATAACTGATTCATAGCAAAGTCAGTAAGAATTCTAAATCCCTGGATGCCTTAACATTTCTGTGTACTATGGACAATGCTGCCTATTGTGTCTTTTTCTTTGCTTCTGAGACAAAATACCATTAGGTTCCATGATCATGATAATTTTCCTTTAAAATGATGATTATGGAGAAAATTTGCTTCAAGTTGTTTTTCTTCCTGCCATGTAAAAATCAGTGCTCTCCAAGAACTTGTCCGTGGATTCTAGGAGGGAAAAGTTGTTTGCTCCTTAGGCAAATGGGACAGTATCACCACCTTCCATGAGGAGTGCTGACAGCTTAACGAGGGGAATTGATGATGCACTGATTGGGTCTGACTTTGCTTGAGATCCGATGGACACTCTGCTTCCTGTTCACTGGCAAAGCTGCTGAAATGCAGCAGTCTGCAATATGTCAGTTGCTTCCTGTTCCCAACTTTATTTTTCCCTCCCTTCTGTGAGCAGCTTGCCTGATGTATTAATGTTTCTTTGTATACCCTAAAATAATTGTCAACTGTCCCTTTGTGTGAGAACTTGTCACGACTTGCAGGCTGCATGACGGAGTGCATGAAACCTGCATCTAATAAAGTCCCAGACTCTGGAGTGTCTATGCTTCAGGGTTCCCCTAGTTCCAACTTTGCTATCCATTAATCTCTTATCTCTAAGTGTTCTGATTTCAGATCATGCCCTCTCAAACTCATTTTTCTTTTAAGAGAGTTGGACTTGCTGATCTCATAGGTATCTATCTATATTTTCATACTACTCTCCTTCTTTCTTTAGGATGACATTGACTCTTCGGAGTCTACCCTTTCATCTCACTTATTCTGTAATCTTCTCTCCTGAGCAAACTTCAGAGTGACTAGCACATTTAGGTGTCCCATAAACATTCCGTGAATATTGAACCTTTTGCCTTTGAGTTGATTATGATTCAATCAGCCCCACAGAAGAGAACTACCCTACAAGATTTCCAAGGTTATAATCTCTACAAAAGCAGGCAGATAACATCTTCCCCCTGCAGAACAGCTGGTGGTTTTGAATGAACAAACCTTTGGTTAACAACTGTGCGCTTCCACTGCACTGCCACCTGAACTTTTAAAAAGGAAGAAACTACTATCTAAATTCCATATTTAACTCAGTTATCTTTCTTGGCCAAATTCATTGAACTATCCTAGCAACTACTTAAACTCCAGTTTTCTATCAACACAGATTCTTCTTCCTCCAAATCTCCATAATCATGTAGACTCCAAACAAGAGAATCATACTCTCTCCTTTCTCATGAAATCCTACGTTCAATTGAATACAAAGCAGTGTTAGTCCTACCTTTCTGGTTTTCCCCAAAATGTTTCTTTCCCAACAGCATTGCTATAAATCAATTGTGGTCCTTGAAGTCTCGGCTGGTAGAATACTATTCAGGGTGATCTCTTTGCCGCCATCCATCCTTCAACCTCAATCCACAAGATAATTAGATTGGTTTTCATAAACCTCTGAATTCGGTGTATCTTTACTAGAAATCTGTAAGTGTCTTCCGTTTGCACAACGTGTTAAATTCTCACACTCAATTTCTTTACAACAATGTGCCCTTACAACATGTTCTGTTTTTTTTCTCCATCTTTTTCAATTTATGCCTTCGATGCTAGTTAGATTGATGAATCTGTCACACAGAGACAACTTGTACCTCCGTGTTCCCATAATCAGGCTTTCTTCTTTGGATTTAGCACCAGCCTCTTATTTCCTTCCCACCTAAAAATAATTGGAACTTCATTATTGGAACTTCATTAAACTACTTGTTCATACTCAAACTCTGGAAGTTCTGTAAGTGGAAGCTGATGCTTTCACCTTCATTTCAACCACTTTTCTGTTGGTAAAGCTTTGCGAGATCCTGGCATGTTCCCTCATTTAGATATGAACGTTTCCTCTTTGTAACCCTCCAGTGTTTTTTTTTTTTCCTTTTTTGAGCTTACAGTTCATTACCAGTGTTTCTAGGCATCTATTATACCTTTACTATGTAACCACTAGGAAGGACTGTGGCTTACTTACGCATCATTCACCCTGTGCAAGGACTGAATTGAAAAATATGGCATTCCACTAGAAGCAAGTACCCTAACTGTAAGCTCTATAAAATGGAAAATATTGCACTATGACATCATATGCATCTTTCAAAATTGCATGATGCAGATTTCTAATCTTCACTGTATAATAAAAACACACCCCAGCATTATCTTCTTATTCTCTGTAAGATAACGAGCTCCTTTTTCATTTGCTCTTGTTGAAACTAACACCAATGAAATGCTGATGTATTCATTTATAAAGAAGCTATTTCCTTGTTATTTGAAAATTTCTCCTATGATAGCTTTAAAAGAAACAGTGCCTATTTTTACATTTGCCTGGTTAAATTGTATTTCCTGGTTAGCATGTGCCAGCATGAAATGGAGTGAACTTTAGCTCTTCACGCTTGCATTCGTAAAGAAAGATGCGATCAGCTTAGAGTAAAATCGGCTGTTGACAATATTGATGCCATATCAAGACTAACTTTTTCCCCACTTTTTAAACTCTGTGTCATACAGACTTATGAACTCAGAAAATTTAAAAATTTTTCATTTTTTAAAATAAATGAGATTCTACAAGTTTAATGGTTGCAGAGAATGTTTTCAGGAAATCTGGCTGTGCTATAGGGGTACAATTAAATAATGTAATATCACCATTAATGCAAGTAGATCATGAGCAATATCTTTGATTTTAAAATGCACAAAATACTTTTAAAGCTAGAATAAGTTTGTGATAACAATAAAATGCTAATTCAACTTTTAGAAGTTAATATCTAAAACAAAGTCAAATTGTCTAGCTAGTACATTTGATATAATTTTTTGAGATCAAAGTAAAATTATCTAAAATGACTTTAAGTATATGTAAGTTGTCTAGAATAAAATTTAAATTATAAATACGAACATAGAAACACACATATATGTGTATGTAGATGTATAAAATGTATTATTTTATGGGCTCTCCTTCACTGTAGGATTGTAAAGTGGATTGTGAGTTACACTGTTGACTCTATAGTCAGCAGTTTGTACTTGCCAAGTTTCTGTAGGAGTAAGATAAAAATGTAGCCTCCTGTAAGGATTTACAGCCTCAGAAACCCAAAGGAACAATTCTACTCTGCCCTATGGAGATTTATTTCATTTTTAAAAAACTTTGTTATCAGCTGGAGTGCTCTTTTTATATCTAGGAGGTCGAGCTGGTTAATTGTGTTGTAGAGATCTTTCATTCTTTATTGAATCACTTCCCTAATAATCTATCATTCCATGAAAGAGTTGTATGGCTGTCTCCACTATTATTATCCAGCTGCTGGTTTCTCTCTGATTCTGTGAAGATTTGATTGATGTATGTTGAAGATCTTTCATTGGGTAAGTATGTATTATTTATAACTGTGTGTTCTTGATCTATTGGAGCTTTGATCACTACATGCCTTCCAGATCCCTCCAAGAGTTGAGGTTTTTCATGGTTTCATCACTTTTTTTTAGGTAGGAGTGGTAGTTCATTGTGTCTATGCACCAGAGTTTCTGAATCCACTTTTCTATTCATGGGAATTTAGGCTGCTTCTAGTTTCCTGCTATTGTGGAATGTACTGAGATAAGCATGGGGGAGCAATTGTCTGCTCATGATCGTTTCCTTATTTCTTTGGGGTATATGCACACTAAAAGTATTGCTGGGCCATATGATAGCTCAATTACCATCTGTTTTAGGTATTGCCCTATCACCTTCCATTATGACTGTATATAATGAAAGATCACCTGCAGTGGATAAGTGTTCCTATCTCACCACACCCTCTCCAATCTTTGTTGTTCTCAGTTTATAAATTTGGGCTGCAGTACTGGGCATTACATAGTATCTCACTGTTTAATTTGCAGTTGACAGATGGTTACTGACCTGAAATATTTCCTCGTGTTTATTAGCCATTTGAGTGTCCTCCTTTGTGAATCGCTGGTTCAGGTCTTTTGCCCACCTTCCCAGAGGGGTATTAGGAGTTTGGTTTTTTTTTTTTTTTTGGTAAGCTTGCGATATCCTGTAGATCCTAGTAATTAGTCCTTTGCCTGTTATGTCATTACTAAGTAGCTTTTCCCAAAATGTGGGCTGTTTTTTTTACTGTTTAATAAACTCTTTGGATGCACACAAGCTCTTTATTTTTAATAGGCCCCATTCATCTAATATATTTTCCAAAGAGTGTTTTTGTTAATTCTGCTAGCCCATGTATTCCCTGCACCAGAGCTGCTAAGGTTGTCCTAATTTTTTCCTTGATGATTCTGATGTCCTTGGGTTTTACCTTCAAGTCTTTAATCTATCTGAGAGGGTTTTTTTTGTGTGTGTATGTTTGGAGTGAAATATGGGTCTTCTTTCATCCTTGTGCATGTGCATATCCATGTTTTCCAGCACCATTTATTAAAGAGGCCATCTGCTTCCCATTTACAGTTTTGGGGGGGTCTTTGCAAAAAAAATCACTAGTCTGTATGTTCATGCTTTTATTTTTTTCTGTTCTGATCCATTGGTTTGAATAACTATCATTATACCGGTATCAGGCTGTATGGATAACTGTGACTGTATAGGTTTTGAGGTCATGTCGTGTAAAGTCACCTATTTTATTCCTCTTGAAGAGTTCATTACCTGTCTAGGGTTTCTGCTCTTTTCCAAAGAAGTTGGTAATAAGTTTTTCCATGTGCATCAGGGTTGCAAAGAATTTTTATATTGCTTTAGGTAATATTGACATTTTTACTAAATGGAATCTTCTAACCCATGAACATGGAATATTTTCCCACTTTTTAATGTACCTTATGGTATCATGTAGTAATGTTGTGAAGTTTTTTTCATCAAGTCTTTTGTGGGCTTTTTTGGTTAGGTTTATTCCTAGGGACTTCAGCTTTTGCGTAGCTACGAGGGGGAAGAGGGAAAAATGGATTCTTTTAAGCTATGTATTTAAATTATTTTAAAGCAAAACAACCTTATTACCTTTAAAGTACTCTCCATTACATTTCATACACTTGTCTAATCTGTGATTCTATTCTTGGAAATGTTTTTCAAAGTCATCTGTTTGGATGGTTGACAGCGCCTCCTTCATTTTTTTCCTTTATCTCTTCTAAGTCATCAAATCGCTGTCCCTTCATTTTCACCTGCATTTGAGGAAACAGAAAGAACTTGCAGGGAGTGTGGTCAGGTGAGTCAGGAGCATGGGAAAAGAGTGGTATGCTGTCTTTTTTTTGTTGCACACTACCTTGCTGTGTGACATAGTGCATTCTCATGGTGCATCCCCTGTCTGTCACAAATCAGGTCTGTTTTGTGGCACACTGATACACAATCTTTTCAGAACCTTCAAATAGATAGCTTGATTAGCAGTCTGGACTGGTAAAATAAACTTCAAATGCATTATCCCTCATATATATATATACACACACACAAATATGTATATACATATAAAGCATCTTGATCTTTTATTTCACTTGATGAACTTTTTCGGTCACAGTGACAATGTCCTCTTCTACAGCTGGATTGATGTCTGCTTTCAGGGTTGTAAGATGAGCCCCATGTCTAGTCACCAGTTGTGACCTTGGAAAAAAATTCTCCGTTGCTTCAGAACTGTTTTTTTCAATGCCTGGCATATTTCCAGACAATGCTCCATTTCCTGTCAGTCAGAAGTTGGGGCACAAATTTCACAGCGACCATCTCATTCCCAAATCTTCCATTAAAATTCGCTGGATCCAGCTCCCAGGTTGTCCAAATAACATCCCCATCTCTTCAATGGTCTGTCATCAGTCTTTGAGGACAAGTGTACACTTTTTTTTGATATTCTCTGTTTGAAAATTCACAGATGTTGAACGAAGTTTCTCATCAATTGACATTAGACCTATTTTGAAAAGAGAAAACCACTCGTACACTTGAGCTTTTCCCATAGCACTGTTCTTGTAAACTGTGTTCAATGCCACATCCGTTTCTGAAGCATTTTTCCCAAGCAAAACCAAAATTTCATAAGCCCATGCTGTTCTATTACATTAGTCATCACAATAAATGAGGTTGGAACGAAACAGCTTTTATGAAAAAAATTGCACTGTGGAGAGAGAGAAGTTTCCCAAGCAATGGCACCGGGGGCTCTAAATCTGAGTGCCTTGCTTGATGCTCACGCATCACAAAGAAATGCGTCCTACAAAAATCACATCCCAGCAGAGCTTTTTCCTGGTATTCTTTCATTAACCCCTCAAATTGTGAGTGACACTGATTCCTTGCTTACTTTTTCTGTGTTCTCCTCAGTAGTACATAGGATTCCAAATGACTTCTGCTTGTCCATCTTGTATCCTCCTACTACACTTACTCCTCTATTGTTTTCTGCAATCCTACTGTGGACCCCTTAGGATTCTCAAGATAGGAGATCATAATGAATGCAAATAGGGAAAGTTTCATTTTTTCTTTACCCAATCGTACACCCTTGATTTCTTGCTGTCTTATGCCATTGGCTGGTACTTCCAGCACAATGTTGAAAAGAAGTGGGGATAAGAGACGTTCTTGTCAGATTCCCTTGTTCAGTGGAACATTTCCATTTTTTTCTCCATTGAGTATAATATTAGCTATTGCATGCTTTTTTTGTATATGGCTTTTCCCTTATTGTCCAGTCTTTTTGATATTCTTTACTAGTAGTGTATGTTAGATGTTATCAAATGCTTTTTCTTCATCGATTGATATGCTCATATGGTTCTTGTCCCCTTTTTCTGTTGATGTGCTGGATTACCTTGTTTTGTGAATGTTGAACCATCTCTATCCCTGGTATGAATCCCACTTTGAATTAATTCTTTGATAAGGTTTTGGATTTTATTGACCAGGATTTTGCTGGGGATTTTTACATAGATATCCATGAGAGATTTCTGTGTGCAGTTCTCTTTCCTTGTTTGGTCTTAACCTAGTTTTGCTATTGGAATTATGCTGGCAACTGAGAATAAGTTTGGGAATTTGCTATCCTTTTCTATATTCTGGAAGAGTTTGTGTGGGATCTGTGGCAGCTCTTCTCCTTTCAATTAATCCATATATATTTCTCAGCCAGGTTGGCACTATAAACCTTAACTATCTCCCTTCTGGACTTCTCTTTGGTGTAAGGATTCTAGTATTTCTATTTTTCATTTGTTTTCAGGATTGATACCCTAATTTCTTGAATGGTACTAAGCAATATTCCCAAGCATTCTTTCACTGACATTCCATGGGTACTTCTTCTGTGTAAACTGTCAGGTTTGGGTCATCTCCAGTAATTAACTTTATTTTTTCTAGATTTTTTTTATAGCCACTGGATGTGTTGGCTGTTGCTTGTGTCAAATCTTGGGTGATCTGATGATGGAGTGTAATCTTCTGGCATGTGTAGGGCGGGGTTGGGTCTTCAGGTTAGGGGAGAACCAGATAGATGCTATGAAACATATTGTACATAGGTGAGGAAGTATTGTTAGTTGGGTAAGAGGGATTATAAAAATTTAGGTGCTTTGGGATAGGTGAGTCATAGCAAGCCTTCCCTTAGCTGTAGTAATTTTTAATGAGTTTGAGAAGAGAACTATGGAAGATGGGATTTTACTTCTTAAGTTAAAGGAGTTTGTGTGTTGCCGATGTGGAGGGAACAGGTTACAGAGATTATATGAGGGAGAGGTCTAGTGAATCTACCAGAATCACGTCAAATTTGTGTATTATGTATGGGCAGTGTTTGGTGGTGTATTGTTTTCTTACCTGGTCATCTTGTAGGGTGTCAGAGTCGGGTGAGAATCAGGCTAGGAGGATGACTTGGTGTCTGGTATGGCTTGGAGAACTGTACTCTTGTCATTGGAGTTAATTATCTTGAGAGAATGTACCTCTGGTGAATCAGGTCAGAGGGTTTGCTCTCTGTGGAGGGTGGAGGTGAATAGATGGGGGTGGGTTCTATTCCTGTAA
>PVJH01017779.1:0-47004 GCA_004026705.1 Nesogale talazaci | reverse complement strand
CCCATGGCTTTTACCCTTCTAAGCACATATTCTAGCAGCTGTGGGGGAGGAGTGGTAGAGCTGTAGGAACATAAGTCTAAGGGACCGGTCTGGGATTGATCAAAATATAAATAGCTTTGGCTCCCTTCTGAGGCCAGAAGAGCCCCACTAGATAACCTACAAACCTGGGTCTGCAACAGCAGGGTAAGACAACCTGCTGATCCATGTCGGGTTGAGTCAAGAAAGAGGTCAAGAGTGTGCGTCAGGGGAGAACACACATCTAGGGAGCTGCAGGGCCACTCATTGAGGTGCAGCTCAGCAGGCCCCTGATCCCAAGACACCAAAGAGCCAAATTCCTTGAAAAACATGGCTACTGGCTCAGGGTGCAGCATAGGACTTACAATTTTCCTCTAGTTCTTTAATGCTTCCGCCCCTCCTACCCCTCTCTGCCCACACTATCATAATCCCAATTCTACCTTAAAAATCTGGCTAGACCAGAGCATGTACACTGTACAGAACAGACCTGGAAACACAGGGAATTTAGGACAGAAAAACCCCTCAGGACCAATCATGAGAGTAGCAATACCAGGAGTGGAAGGAGAAGGTGGAAGGAGAAAGGGTGAGCCAATGATCTATATATAACCCCCTCTCGAGGGGGTAGAAAGGAGACAACAGAAAAGTGGGTGAAGGAAGATGTGGATTAGTGTAAGACATAGCAAGATAATAATAATTTATAAATTACCAAGAGTTCATGAGGGAAAGGGAACTGGGAGGGAGGGGAAAAATGAGGAACTGATACGAAGAGCTCAAGTAGAAAGAAAATGTTTTGAGAATGATGCTGGCAGCAAATGTACAAATGTGCTTGACACAATGGATGGATGGATGGATGGTGATAAGAATTGCATGAGACTCAATACAATGATTAAAAAAAAAAAACATGGCCACTCTGGGGCTTCCA
This sequence comes from Nesogale talazaci, assembly GCA_004026705.1. Taxonomy (NCBI): domain Eukaryota; kingdom Metazoa; phylum Chordata; class Mammalia; order Afrosoricida; family Tenrecidae; genus Nesogale; species Nesogale talazaci. The sequence goes on along the minus strand of PVJH01017779.1, from coordinate 46,067 downwards.
TGTTTTACTTTTTAGACTTCTCTGGAATGGAGTCATTATCCACCTGCGTCATTAATACATTATTAGCAAAACAAAAGAAGGAGAAACTAGCAGATTTTACAAGCTCCTGAGAAAAACTTATTGCACAAACACGCATTATTAGCAGGCTCCTGCTTCTTACTCTAGTGTTATTTTTCTATTGTTATTTTTAAAAATTCTGTCTCTTGCCCCTTCCTTTAAATTTCCTTTCTTTAATCTAAATATCTAAACTTTTACTTCTTAACACTATTAACCTATCTTTTAGTTTCACTATTCTTTTCATTAATCCTTTACTTTCCTTCTTACCCTGATAAAGTCTAAAGTTATATTGTTTATGCAGTTTACATTTTCTGAATTGTTTTCCTGTCTAATACTAGTAACCATTCTTCCCTCATTGCAAAATAGACTTTTGGAGTGCCCAATAGCCCTTCTTTAACCAAATAACATTACCCAGTCCCTCCCATTTTTTTAGCTACTGGACCTTTTATTCTCCCTCTCTAACACTTCCTCCACCACTTTCTGATTGCTCCCCTAACACCTTGTCCAATCCAATGCCCCATATATTTAATAAAAAGAGTTCATCCTCCATTTATGGTACCACCTAAAAGAATGAGCCACAACCAAATAACACCCCAGAACTACTCCAAGATGTACAGGAAACAAACAAACAAACAAACAAACAAAAAAACAGAAACATATAACTGAATAGCAAACAGACCTAAAGGCAATACCTGAAATTGAACAGGGTATGATTTGCCAAAGAACTTAACTAAATGATGATAGCACTCATGCAAAATTTGAAGGAAGGGCATGAGAGTAAAATGGAAAGAGTCTAAAAGCTAGTACTCTCACTAGAGAAGCTCCAAACAGAAAATCAAAAGCCAAACACTCCCATAGCAGAATTAAACCACACTAAAAAGGAACAGCATGAGTTTGCAGAAGAACACTAAGCAAAAGTAAAGAACTGGAAACTCGAATCAGTGAACTAGAAGACAAATTTGTAGATTCCAACCTAAGAATAGAGAAAAAGAACAAATAACGAAAATTAAAAAAATAAAACAAAAGAGTTTTAGGAATGCTTAATAACAATGTGGGTACACCAACTTGCATCTTATAGGGATTCCAGAAGAGGAAGAATCAAAACAGCTCCACAGTGAATAGTCAAGAGCTCCCTCGATATCTAATGGGGGAAAATACAATTATTGAGGAAACAGAGAATTCCAGCCAGGAGAGATCCCCAAAGGAAAACTCCCTGGTGTACAGTAGTCAAGATATCTAAAATCAACAAAAAGGAAAATTTCTAAAAGCAGTTAGAGGGAAAATATCCTTTACATACAAACAGTGAGCAATTGGAATAGCCTCAGATTTCACAGCAGAAACCATACAGGGAATAAAACAATAGAGTGATATACACACAGTACTAGAAGAAGACAAAAGTCAATCTAGAATCCTGTATCTAACAAAATTATCATTCAGGTATTATGGAAAATAACAATATTCCACAAAAGTAATTCACAAAAGCAAGACAACCACTAAAAAAAACCATTCTCAATGAGGTACCACATCCAAAATACCCAAGAACAGCAACACACAAATCTTACACCAATACACAAGACAATTCATCACAAAAACCAACACATACACAGCAAGGAAATAATGGTTTGAACAAAGAAACTAAACATAATACACATATAACCACACAACACAAATATATAAAGCAAAATGACAGTAACAAATACATATATATCAATAATTTCCCTGAGTGTCAAGTGACTAAATGTAACAATGAAGGGACAGACAGTATCTGATTAAAAAAGAAGATTCATCAACCTACTGCCTATAAGAAACATACCTCACAAACAAAGACATGAATAGATTAAAAACCAGAAGCTGGACCAAAGCATACCAAGCAAACAGCAACCAAATCAAGTGGGGTAGCAATATTTATCTCTGAGAAGATATACTTCAAGGTAAACATCATAATAAGACCTAGAAAGGGACACTACATAAAGGTAAAAGAAATAATAGCTCAGGAATTCAGAACTCAAGTAGGCATATATGCTCCCAATGAAAGACCCTCAAAATACAGTGATCAAATATTCACAGAAATATAAATGGATATAGACACATCAGCAGTAATAACCGAGACTTTAATATAATCTCAAGGCAGACCACCAAGAAGAAAACTCAATAAAGACATCAAAAAGAATCCATCATGAGAGGTGGTAGAAGGAAAAAATGGAAGGAGGGGGGAAGAAGAGCATTAATCCACCCAAGGGAGTGTATTGTTTATGTCCCCAAAGGAAAAGGAGAGATTCAATAGACTTCATTCTGCTGTGCCAGGCCATGCCTACTCAGAGAAGCTAATTCACATTCAAATGAGATGTCAAGTTCTGCCCCCTGAGTTGGAGGTCTAAAACTGAGCTTCCTCAGGGATTTTGTGACTTTTCCCCCGTTGATGGTCTATTGCATTCTTCACTTGGTTTGCATCCATGTGGGCAGGTCTGACTGGCTGCACATCTTGAACTTTATCTTTCATGCCTCATATTCACAAGGGGGCCACATTGAAAATCTAAAAGTCTAATAGGGTGGGGGTGGTACACTATACCATTCCATTCTTGACTCCAAGAAGAGCCACGGGGTTTGTAGAAGGTGCACCCCTCTGACACAACCCCTCTGAGAACTAGAGAGCATAAGTGCTATCAGTTAAGCAGGTCTTGAGATATGGATCACTAAAAAAAAAAAAAGAGGATGGAACTGATGGATTATAACACTATCCCCTTGCTATTTAACAGCGGGACACTCATCTACTCTGGGTCAGAATGATAGCTAGATTTGGAGATATTTTTATTCTCTCTCTCTCTTCCTCTCTTCTCTTGGTATCAAGCTATATAAAATGGGCAGGATAAGCTATCCCAAGGAGACAACAAGAGGACTAATCATTGGTTCTGAGGGCCCAGGGGAGAGGGGAAGTTGGAGGGGGGGTGGTGATGAGCAAATAATGACACGGACGGGAGAATAGCAAGAGATCTAAATTGACAATGAGCAGGATGTAGCATACCTAGTCATGTGTGATCAATTGAAAGGTATACAGGTGGAACTACTGAGAGGTGAACAATAAGTCATCATGAGAGTGGGGCAGGAGGAAAGAAAAAAAGAAAAAATATGAAAATAAAAATTATATATAGGCATAAATATGGATATGCAAATATATAAATATTATAAATATATAAAGTTAGGGATACACACATGCAATAAGGAAGCAGGTGGACTTTGGGCTTCTACTTAAAGGTCCTCAGTGCAAGAATACTTTATTCCAATAATGTGGCCTTGTATGATATTTACCTTTCCAACATAACCAATGAAGGCAAAATGGTTGCATAAGCACATGTGAAGAAAGCAGATGATACCCAACTATTAAAATATATAGCAGCTTGTGTCTTAAAAGGTTTTAAGTTAAGCAAGTCGCCTTCTAGCATGCAAGCAGCAAAACCCATATGGAAGAAGCCACTAGACTGTATTATCATGAAGTGTCAATGGGAATGGGTATCAGAAATTCAAAACAAGGAATCAAATTGACATGAAGGAACTTAGACAAAGTGGAGACCCCAAACCCATCTCCAAGTCAATTGGACAAACCTTACAGAAGGATCATAAAAAAGGGATGTGTGTTAGTTATATAATCTTGTGTCAATTTCAAAGGGGTAGTACCTAGCCTGTCAATCAGGGTGCAGCTTGATGACCTCATTTCAAGACACCACAGAGATAAATAGCTCACTGGAGGCCAGATACAGACAGGTACTCTGATTGTTATAATGTTAACAAATATATGGAAATCCTTGATGGAATCAGAATCCTGGAACTGGAGGAGGTACATGGAAACCCATGCCAGTCACAGATACTTCTACTGCCACTGAATACACAAGACTTTCCACCCACTGGAGTATGATTTTCCTGCATTCAGTCATCATTGCATCTGCTGTGTGAGTCTGAAGAGGAACTTATAGTCTGGTATAAGACATATGAGCTTATGGACTTGATCTGGACTGGGCTATGATGTTTTCTTAGTATACAATTATCCCTTGATTAAAGTGCTCTATTACACATATATGAGTCTCCCTAGCTTTGTATTTCTAGTTTACCTGGAATAACACAGGATGATATATCAAGCATGCCATATAGCACTGATCAAACACAAAACTTTCCTCTTATTCTTTAATATCTCCTCCCCATACTATTATGGTCTTAGTTTTACCTCATTAACCTTATGAGACCTGTGTATGTTTATTTATATAACTATGATGTGTTTCATGCAAGAAATCCAAGGTAGATAAACCCTTCAGAAATAGTAATGACAGTAAGATTATCTGGGTGAATGGAAATAAGAGGGGGGAAGCAGAGGGATGAAGGGATAACTGATAATGCTGATGCCTGGATCACTCCACTTTAGGGGGACAAACAACAGAATTGTAGGTAAAGGGATATATTGGATGGTATGAGATATAGAAAAATAATAATAATATAGAAATGTCATATCATGATAAGTTCTCCTGGGGGCTGAGTTGGGGGAGGGAAGGGATGAAGGGTAGCTGATATCAAAGAGTTAAAGAAGAAAGAAAATGTTTTGTAAATGATGGTGGCAGCAATTGTGCAATTATGCTTGATCTAATTGAATGATGGGTTATTATAATATTCTTAAGATCTACCAACAAAATGATTAATGACTAAAAGAAATTTAAAGAGAAAAAAAATTCCCCAATAATACAATTAAAACAACTTCATAAGCATATATAGCAGTGGTTCTCAAGATGTGGGTCACAAGCCCTTGGGAGTTGAAAGACTCTTTCACAGGGGTTGCCTGATTCAGAACACTAGCATAATTACAGTTTTGAAGTAGTGAAGAAAACAATTTTGTGGTTGGGGGATCACCGCAACGTGAGAAACTCTATTAAAAGGTTTGAGCATTAAGAATTTTGAGAACCACTGATATACAGCTTTATCCAACAAAACAACAGTACGTGTTCTTCTTCAATACACATGGAACATTCCCTTGAGGGTGTATGCACCGTTGGGACAAGACTGTGGCAAGTCAATGGGTCCACACAGGAAAGGAAATACAAGCTTGTTGGAATATCAAACTAAGACCAGGGGAGAGTACCATTTCTATTTTGGAAGAGACATTGATGATTCTATTGGTGAGGATGTTGGCTGGTTAAGGAGAAGTAACTTCACACCAGGAAGAGATGATAAATGTTGATTGTAGAGAACCGAGGCAGGCAGTGCACCAGATTTTATGTTCCTGGGTAAGGTGTGATGAATGCATTTCTACCTAATATTTGGTGAAACACACCATGAACTAAGCACCATGCTACACAAGAAGGGCTTAACATAGTGGCCCAATTGAATGAATGGATCCCTGCCTCAAGGTTGCCTATATCCTTTGACTGAGGACTGGGGTGCTTGGATAGGAGAGGAAGCAGAGTATGGCCAATCCAAGATTGTGGAAGTGGTGGCCATTGGACTTTGTGGGGGAATGCCTGGCTTGTGGATGTACAGTGAAAGGGGACCCAGAAACAACATTTATCTAGTACCTCGATGCTCAACTTGCAGTGACATGACTGACAGGTTTTGATCTGCACTTGGAAGTATTGAGGCAGGAAGGCCTCCACTGGCACCAATCCCCTCTTCTTAAACAGAGCACAATTGAGTGGGAGATTGAACTGTGTAGGGCAAAAACTCATAGGTTGTGGCTCAAGGTGTAAATGTACTCCTCATAAGGACAGTGTCCAGAGGACAGTGTCATTGGGAAAATTGGTGATGCTATCAGTGTGTAAAGAGATAGAAGAAGCAAAGGTGAACAACAAACACCACACAAAGAAGAACAAAATAGGAGGCCTTGCACATCAAACCTGAAAACCTACTACCTAACCATAATATGAAAACAGCCTGATAGTAGGACGATGATAGATACATAGACCATTGAAACAGGATAGAAAACGCAGAGGTAAATTCATCCATCTAGAGAAAACTGATTTTTGACATAGCAACTAAAAACTTTACATGGAAAAGCGGCATCCTCTTCAACAATTGGTACTGGAATAATTGAATCTCCATCTTCAGAAGAATTAAAGAGAACCTATCCATATCTCTTCTAAGGGCAAAATTAAAAAATGTAATTAGATCATTAAATGCAAACATCAAGCTGAAAAGGGGCATCAGTGAGAGAATTGAGACTTATTTAGGGACCTAATTGTAAGGCATTCACAGAATACTAAGTATAATAAAGTAAGGACACACACTGGAAGACAAAATATATTATGGAAACTTATTAAAAATGTCATGAACCCAATTCTACCACATAAATCCAGTTAGACCAGGAGACATACAGTGTAGTTGGAAACATGGGAAACTTAGGCTAGATGATCCATCAAGACTAGTAATAGGAGTGGTAATACCAGGAGGGTGGAGGGATGGAAGAATAGAAAAGGAGAGCCAACTTCAGGGATCTACACGTAGCCTCCTCTCTGGGACACGGACAACAGGGAAGCAAGTGTTGGGACACATTGTACAGTGTACAGGATGAAAAAAATAACAGTTTGTACATTACTAAGGGGAAAGGGGAAAGGGGGGAGGAAGGGTAATATAGGGAGCTGATACTGGGGGCCTGGAGGGAGGGAGAATGTTCTGAGATTGATGATGGCAATGGATGTGTAAATGTGGCCTGCATATAATTGATGTTGGTATGGATTTTGATGGGAGTTGTATGGGCCCCCAATAAAATGATTCATTTAAAAAAAGAGGGGGAGGGGAAAGGGGAGGTGTTTTTTTTTTTTAAAAGAGGAGCTTGTACCAAGGGCTCAAGTGGAAAATGTTTAGAAATGTATGTGGCAGCATATGTGCAAATGTGCTTGATACAAATGATGTACTGAATGATGTAGTAGCTGTAAGAGCCCCCAATAAAATTATTTAAAAAAATATATAACAATTGGGCTGAGCCCCGGTAGCATAAGTGATTGAGTGCGGGACTGCGGCCAGAGGGCTTGGCAGCTCAAATCCAGTGGTGGCTCTCAGAAGCAGCGCTGGGTAGCTCCCACAACCACCAGAGGGAAGTGATGCCCACAAACAGACAAACAAAAATATATAACAATTATTCACATCTAAACACTTCATCAAGTGTAAAATTTTCTCCAACACCTCCAAAAGTAATAAAGCAAATATTTCAACTAAAATGGCAAAAGATATGAATAGAGAGATCAGAAAAGGATGTCAATCAAGTTGGTAACAAATGCATGAGGAAGTACTCATAACCACCAGCCAACCAGGATGAAAGTAAAGACAATATTGAGGTATTACTTTATACCCACAGTGATAGGTCAATTCAAATGATTCTAGCTGCCCTTTTAGATTTAGCTTGAATCTCCTTTCTAATCCCAATTACTTCATTTGGGATCAGGGCCTCCTTCACTGTGACTTATTAGCAATAAAAATTTGATAATTTTGGAGGGAAAAATTGCCAATATCTACTACTTATCACATACAGGATGCGCAATTGTTATCGGTTCTTCTGAACCTATCTAAATTCTTTATACCCTTTATTTATATTCTTAATGTTAATACTTGTGTTACCCTGGATAAACTAGAGAAATAAATTCAGAGACCCTCATATGTGTACAAGAAAACGTTTTACATAAAAATTAATTGTACATTTAGAAAATATCCCAGTCCAGTCCAGATCAAGTCCTTAAGCCCTATATTAGACCACATGTCTAATATCAATTAATAAAGTCCTCTTCAGACTCACAGAATGGCAATGACACTATATTCAAGAAAATCAAAGGCCAGTGCAAAGGAAGTCTTGTTGATTCAGTGACATTGTAAACATCTCAGGCCTGGCAAAGGTCTCTTTGTGGCTTTTATAACTATGAGGCTCTGGCTGCCATCAACTTGTCTCCATGTGACTTGTCAACAAGAATGTCTCACAAGGACTTAGCCTATGTCCCACTTCCTGTGAGCTATTTATCGCTTTAGTGTCGCTAAATGAGGTCATCAAGCCTGATTGACCTCAAGGTCACCTGATTTACAGGTTGAACTCCACCCTTTCACCTTTAATAGTCAAATTGACAACAAATTATGAAAGCACAATATTTTCCCCTAATTATTCAGTGGTTGAACAAGTAAATTCAAAGTAGGTGTTTATTACAAGCATAATGCTTATTAAAGAATAATTATCTTCTCCTTATTGCTCCTTACATATAAGGTGAAATTTGCTACTACACAATATGAAATTTAGAAACTCTGACCCATTTTATTTCTAGGAAATGAAATTTTAAATATCCCAAAGGATACTAAAATTATCTTTTGATGTTTAACAATATACCTCTTCACCTTGTATTATTGAAATCATTTTATAAATTTAATTAGCTGTTATTTTCTAAACTTGCTATAACCCTGCCACTTTCATATCCTAGCATGATTTTCAAAATAGGATAAACCTGTTTAGAAATATGCAGAATAATTTTCAATTGTCATACTTCCATTCATTTATTCCACATATCCAACAGGCATATCTCCTTATATTTTGACAGTTTCAGTTCCACTGAAATATTCATAATGTACCTAGCCTCAAGCAGAATTTTCTTTAAAAGCTTCTGTAAATTCAGAGCACATCAAGAGGATAAGGCATTTGGATTATTTCAGCTATTTTGCATTGAACACAAACACATTCATCAAATTAAAGGGACGTTGTCAGAGGCACAATAGAGCAATGGGATCACTGTAGAAAAAGTAACTAATATTTCATATGTGGTAACACTTCATGAAAATTTTATGCTGATAATTTCCCAAGTAGGAAAGAAAAAGTAGATATTATATCTGAGTTCAAAAAAACTATTTTAACCTTGAAACATTCTCACCTTTTATTATGGAAGGCATTCTTTTCTTCCTTTTGAAAATGGGCTTTGGGGAGATTTTAAAAAATATATATTCAACCATTTGACTTCAAAATTGCACATCTTAACAATTAAATATAGCAAGTATAATCTAATTCAAATAAACATGTCCTTTCATCATTTCCAAAGAATATTCTATTACGTATTTTATTACTGTTTACCAATACTTTCAAAATCTGGCTTTAATGTGTTTCCAACCCAAAGCCAAATTCACTTCCTGAGAGTTGAATCCAAGTCATGGAAACTCTTTAAGCCACAGTAGGCCTGTCCCTCCAGCTTGTCAAGGCTTTGCATCTTTATGGGTGGAGAAAAGCTAAACTTTTCCTGTTGGAGTTGTTCATGGCTGCAAACTGCTGACCTTTTGGTTAGTAGTCCAATGGGTAACCTACCTCACCAGGCCTCCTTCTATTAAATGATGCATTCTACAGCTTATTCAATTATAAACTCTATGTAATGAAGCTGGTGTCAAAAACTACAAAAGGTGCAAATTGTTAGCTGCTTTGTTGGTTGTCCGCACACAATATGACGGAAGCTGGAGTCACAAGATTCCTGAGTCATAGACAAAGGTGAGCCTGTTAGTTGTGGTGGCATCAGTAGACAGGGGACCATCATTTCCTTACACTGGTTTCCCCTTTCTCAGTTTCCACAGGATGACTTTGTCAGGCTAAGGTGAGAAAATCTTACTTTATATAAAATTTTATATCTTTGCATAAGTCTACTTTTCCCTGAAGAAAGATTTTATATTATTGCACAGACTGTAAACCAATCTATTCTCTGTCCCAAATGATGGGACTACACTCATCAATTGAATATGTTTTCAAATTTCAAAAACATCTCAGAACAAAGTCTGCCAGTGCTTGGGTTTATAAGGCATACAGAAATTTGATAGACTCATAGCAAATTAATCCATAAGTGATTATCTAATTCTAACTTTTCACTTGTAATGGAAATAGATTATTCTTATAGAGAATGGTGTTAGAATGTGCAAAACATCTTTTCCTTGTTGGAGGTAATTTGAGCTAGTGGATAGATTCAGAGAAATTTATTAGGTAAAATACAGGATTGGAAAGCTATAAGTAACATAGTTTGAAAAAATTAAGATTTCTTAGAGCATAGTTCATGAGCCATTTACAATAGATTTCCTAGAACTGTTTGATAAATATGATAACTATATATTCACAGAACCTGATTTACTTGATTCAAGTTTCTAGTGACGTAAGTTAGCAATTTATTGAAATATTGATAAGTTCTGCAGAGTATTCAGTTTGTACTACATCCTATAGCAGGTAAAACGTGAGTCAGAAACTCAGTTTGATGGCAGAGAAAATTTGCAGTCTCTAAATGAAAACTAATAAAATAGTGTCAATAAAATATTAAGATACTTCACTACTTAAAAAAAATCTTGTAGCAGTTGAAAACTGCAATTCATCTATGAAGGACTCTGGATGTGATCCTCAAGGTACTCAGTTCAAAACCACCAGCTGCTCCTGGGGAGAAGGATGAGACTTCATCTCTGTAAAGAGTTAAAGCCTAGCACAGTTGCAGGGAAATTCTACTCTGGCCTCTAGAGATCACAGGAGTGAATAATTGGATTATGAACTTCTTATGAAGTTGCTTGGTGGTACATCACCTAGCTTGATTGCTCACCAAAAGGTTAGGCACCAAAAGGAGCATCCAAAGAGAACCTCGAAGGTGTACTTGCAAAGCGTCAGCTATTAAAAATCCTCTGGAGTAGAACTCTACTCTAACAAGCGTCATCATAAACCAGAAAGAACTTCAAAACAACTTTTTAAATTCAAACTTGTGCATCTCTCTCTGGGATAGCGTCCACCTAAACAATTTAACTGAACTGAGAATTCATAATTGATACTACTCCAATTTCTGCCATTCTTAGAAATTTCCCTTTAATTCTGTTTAGCATAATCGCCAGAGGGAGGAAGGCATAATGTGATGGCAATTATGAAAAAATGGAATGTTCCCATCTTATATTGTCATCTGTTAATGTACTATTCCAATAATCATGCTAATGTCTGGCATGTTAAATGAGTATATTTTTAAAGTGCAGATACTTAAGCTTACAGCTGTATAAATCTATATAAGTTGATGAAAAGTGGACAGTTGTATACATGGGTTAAAAAGAATAAAGTAGAGCATTGATTTTGGATCTTCTTTGGGGGCTTGAGTCTTCTAAAGTGTCAGTTATTCCTGCAGGAGCAGGAATTATAAATCAACTTATGACCAATGTCTCTACTTTTAATGATATTTTAAAAATGGAATACAGAGTTTTCTTTAGTTCACTGTATAGCAGCACAAGGTCTGTTAATGATTATCTTGTGTTTTATTGGATGTTTGATATGATTGAATAATCTAATCAATTTTATTATTATATTTGTCATATAATTGAACCTTCTAAACAATTTACAATGGGAAAAATAGTGCAATAATGGGCAGAGCAATTTTATGGCCACTTATTTTAACTGCATTAAATGTTCTTCCTTCTAGATTTTCTGTTATTTCAATATACCACTCCTCCATTTCTTCTATGGAAACTAGAATGTGTTTTCATATGTGTCAAATTTCCTAACTAGCATATTATTGAATGGATATCTATATATTTTCTGGCACTGAAACATTAGTCAAAAGCATGGTTCCAGGAATTGATGGAATACCAATAGAAATGCTTCAACAAGGTGATGAAATTCTGGAACAGTTACTTTCCATGTCAGGAAATTTGGAAGCTAGCTACTTGTTCAACTAACATCCAGAGACCCGAACTTGCATCTGTTTCAAAGAAGGGTGATTTTTGCACAGTGCTTAAATTATGGAACAATATCATTGATATCACATAAAAGCAAAATTTTGCTGATTATTGAACAAGTTATAGCAGTACATTGACAGAGAACTGGCAGAGGTTCAGGCTGGATTCAGAAGAGGACAGAACAAAAGATATTATTGCTCATGTCACATGATTTTTAGATCAAAGCAGGGAATAATAGAAGAATATATACCTGCATTTTATTGATGATGCCAAGACATGTGACTGGGTGGATCATAGCAAACTATGGATAATCTTGAGAAGAATGAGAATTTAAGAACTCTTCATTATGCTTAGGTAGAACTTGTATATGGATAAAAAGGCACTTCTGCAAAGAGAATAAAGGACTACTGTCTGAGAAGAATGAATTCCAGAACACTTAATTTTGTTCATGCAGCATCTGTATATGACAAGAGAGTCGGTTGTGGGAACAGAAGAGAATGCCACATGGTTTAAAAACAGGAAAGGTTTGGAACAGGGTTGCACCTTCTAACACTACTAATCCAAATGGTAGTCTGAGTTAACAATAAGAGAAGGTGACTTATAAGTACCATGTTTTCCAGAAAATAAGACATACTCATAAAATAAGCCATACAGGATTTCTGAGGAGTTGTGCAATATAAGCCATCCTCCGAAAAAAAGGCTTAGTGATAGGTATGGCTAAGCAGCAGACCGGCGTGGAGCTGTAATGAAGACAAGCGGTCCTTTTCATCTGCTCCATGGTGACACCTGTTATCTTGAGGTGACTGTAGAGGTGCAGGCAGTAGCATCCACAAGGTGGGCTCCCCTGTCAGAGTCTGGTCCTTCTGTGCATGCTGCAAGTTGAGGCATTGAGGGAGACATAGAGAGTGAAGTGAGGAGCAGGATGCTATACTGTAGATATTGTGTGTCCAGAAGAAGATGACTTCACTATATTTAAATAAATTTATATTGCTGTACCATACTTAATAAAAATAAGACAATCCTTGAAGATAAGCCTTAGTGTGCCTTCTTGAGGAAAAATAAGTATCAGACTGAACCTTATTTTCAGGAAAACACAGTAAAAGAATGAAGCATCAGGACTGGAAGATGGTTTAACAGCCTGTGATATGTAGATGACATAAATGAAAATGAGTAGGCCTTGAAGCCCTTGCTGATGAAGACCAAGGATGTAAAGAAGACCAAAATACCACTGGACCATTAGACTCTTCATTATAAATAGAGATGAGATTAAAGTTGTTAAGAATTTTGTCTTTGAAGACTAGGGTGCGCTTGACCCATGCCATGCTATTTTCAGTCCTCTCGTGTGCATTTGAAAATTTGACATTGAAAAGGGGAGATTAAAGAATTATGGCTCTTAGAAGTCTTACATGCTTACATTAGAAGGCACCATTCCCTAGACAAGGGTATCATATGCGGTCAAATGGAGGGGCAAAGAAAAAAGAAGATCCTCAACCACATGAATTGCCACAGTGACTGCAGCAATGGACTTGAGTTTAGGCATAATTGTGAGCATGGTGCCGAGCCGAGCAATGTGGGGGCATTTGATCGTTCGGTCAGAATTGACTTTATGGCATCGAGCAGCAACAACCTTCTTTGTATTCTACATCGGGAGATGAGAGAAGTCATAGAAATGATGTCACAGTATTCACTACAGTTTACCATAAAAAGCAATGCTTCTTGTGTTGTTTTTGCAGCAAATGCATTTTCTTTACTCATTAACTAGGATCTGAATCAAATTTAAGGTTTTCTAACTTTCACTCATTGGAAAAAACTTATCTACTGCCTATTTTAAAAATAAAATTGGATTGAAACACAAGCATGAAAATAAAATAAGCAAAAGCATGTTTATTAATTTATATGGGGAAACATCAAAAAGTATTATGACTAAGATAGATGGCTGCTGACAAGTTCTTTCAGTAACACCCTTTTCTTAGTCTCATTAGTGCACCTCCATAAAGATCAAATCAAAATCTTGGCTCCCAAGTAGATCTACTGTTATGTAAATTCAAGGCCAGGAAATCAGTTCAGAAAGTGATGGTGACAGTTTTTTGAAATTTTGAATGAATAACCTCAAAATATTTTATCAGAAAACACAAAAAGATTATGGGGACTTATTACAAGGAAGTTTCCAAAAAATTGAACATAGCATTGATGAAAGCAGAGACAAGGAAAGATACACCCAGAAATTATTTTCCAATATAAATATGTGCCTTCTAATTCTTAGAGTAACAAAGGGCTGTCCAATGAGGATTTTGTTGAAAATCATTGTTTCATCAATCCTGTATACCTGCATATATTTTTCTTTCCCAAATCTCAAAGAACATTTAAAAAGAACCCAACTATATTCCCTTGAGGATGCCAACACAGTCATTTTGTTATGCCATATATCAAATACCACGGAATTCTTCAATGAAGGGTTCAAAAATTCATTGTCATTGAGGTTTTTCTCACTTCTAGTGACCCAATTGGACAGGGGAGAACTATGCTGGTCTTTCTTCAGAGGAATGGGTCATGGTTTTGAACTGCTGATCTTGCAGTTAGCAGACTCACTCATAATCACTATCCCAAAAGTGCTCCTGAACAAGGAAGGAACAGAGAAGTGGAAATACCACTTATATAAGTGTATAGACCTGGATGAGGGAGAAGTTAAGAGACATTAGCTTCACATTTTATTAATTTTGTTCAATAAAGGCTTTCCATAATTTTGAAGGAATTGGCAATTTGCCCTTGCATATTATCCATGACTACTATGTTAATGAAAAATGGGAGAATTGGAAAATAGCAAGAGAATTTGTGGCTCACAAAACAAAAATATTTGTTATTTGACCCTGTGCTGAAAACGTTTGCCAATGCCTAATGCAGCCTAATACTAAATATGGTCAACAATCAAGGAAGGGTAGATGTCTCAGGAAACAACACATACGATATTGTCGGATATGATATAAACTTTCTACAATGTTGGAAATTAATAATGTTATCTAAGACCATAGAGCAGTGGTTTTCAACCTTCCTAATCTCACAACATTTTAATACAGTTCCTAATGTTGTGGTGATTCCTCTCCCCCACTGTCATGACCCCAGTTTTACCTTACAAATCTGGCTAGACCAAAGCATGTACACTGGTACAGATAAGAACTCTTAATACACAGAATCCAGGGCAGATAAACACCTCAGAGCAAATAATGAAGTAACAATACCATGAAGGTAAGGGTAAGATGGAAGGAGGAGGGGAGCATAGGGGGAACCACTTGGAATGATCATTTTACACCCCAGGGGGTTGAACAGAAGAATTGCGGGTGAAGGACTCACAAGGATGGAAGATTGAGGAAGGGAGAGGAAAAATGAAGAGCTGCTACCAAGATCTCAAGTAGAAAGAAAATGTGTTGGAAATGATGTGAACGTATATACAAATGTGCTTGATAACAATTGATGTATGGGTTGTTATAAGAGCTGTAATCATCTGAGAAAGTTAAAGCTTATTGTGCTAACCTGTCCGATAAAAAAATGTGGGGTCAATTGAAAGGTAGAGAGATAAATGGCTCAATTTGCCTTGCCTTTCTAATTTTCAATCTCTTGTTTTTTGATGGTTGGACCAGGGTTAAGCTATGTTAGCCAGTTCCCTGTGTCAGCTGGCAAGGCTCATTTCCTGCAAGACATCCCTGAGGAGAGGCCACATGGATCTACCCCAATGCAACCCTAGGTCCTGGATCAGTCTTGTGGAAACAAATGCCAGTGCTCAGTTACTTACAAGTTCACTGATTCGGCTTCTGTCCTGCAATCGGCATCATTGCGTGTCTTTTGTGAGATAGAGGAGGACTTTGTGGATTGGTTTCAGACATACGGGCTAATGTTAGACTTGTGGGCTTGGACACGATAAGGTTGTGATGTTTTTTAGATGTACATTTATCCTTTATATAAAACTCTCTCTTACACAAATGAGTTTAGATGGATTTGTTTCTCTATGGTACCCAGACTAATACTTCTTCCCTCATAAAATTATTAAAGAAGCAACAATGAAAAAACACCATGAATTGTCTCAGGCACACATTATTCTTCAATGTGACCTTTTGTTTTTTAATACTTACAAAAGCCATTAGGTTTTTCCCATTGCTACTTCCATAGAATTTCCTGATTCTAGACCAGTCAGTTCCCCCTCATTTCATATGAAAAATTATATATTGCTCTGTATTAAATTCTACATGTCTACAATTAAGTTTTCTGGAATTCTCATTCTCTCCAGTGTTTTCAATATTACTTTATCATACACCCTGTTGAATGTACTTGCATAGGACTGAACATTCAGTCAAATATCTTTCTGCATCAGTGGAGATATCCCTCATTCTTCTTCTGATATTTCTTTTCAAACTGGTTCAAACTTCTGATGATTTCCAGTCAATGTACTGATATAAAACCTTTTAAATGAGCATTAAAACTACTTGCTTGTGGTATTAATGCTATCATTCAGTAATTTCCACATTTTGTTGGATCACCTTTCCTTGAAATGGGAACAAATGTAGATGTCTTCCAATCAGTTGGGAAGAAATCTGTCTTCAGAATTTGTAGGATTAGATAGGTGAGCACTTACAATGTGCATCTATTTAAAAAAAAAATTTGGTGTTTCACCTATCCTGGAGTCTTTTATGCCCACGGTATCAGTGCTACTTGGACATCTTCCTTCAATATCATCAGTTCTTGATCATATGCTACTTCAAAATGTGATTGAGCATGGGCCAATATTAATTTTACTGTGGTAAAATGAAGTACATGATAAAATTATGAGACTGGGATCATATAAATAATTTGTATGGAACCCTAATAGAGAACTGAAGAGTTTTCCATATTAAAATTAAATGAATCTTCCCCCAAAGCGGAAAGATGAATCTTTATGCCATGAAGAGGGAAGACTAAAGGGTGGAGCACTTACTTTTGTTCTGAGATTCTTGCACTGAGCTGCCTGATTCAGGGAGACAATTAAGAGGTGGGGCATGTCTGGCCCCCACCTCATCAGAATTTGCTTTGGGACTCCAGAATATTGAGTTTCATTTCATTTTCTCTTGAAAATCCAGATGCATCCCCCACGTCATTTTTACATTCAGAGTGACTGTGTATCCATCTTCTCTTGATGCTTACTGCAGCATGTGTTATCCATTGCACTCTTAAAAACTGCAGCTCAAGGCTTGATTTTCCTCTACAATTTCATTCTCCTTGAAATAAACTATAGCATGAGACATTATAGTTCTAACCATTTCTTACCAGTAACCCTCAGGCAAGGCAATTCAGAGAATTGTAGCTCCAGAGTCCACTGAAAGAGCAAAAGGATATAAATGCCAACAAGACCACCACAGCCACCACAAAGCAACAGTTCCCATCATTGCTTGCTTACTCCAACTTCCTGTTCAGTTAGTTGTGATATCTGAAAAATGACTCCAATTCACATAAAAAATCTTCTAAGAACAGGACAAAGTTCAGGAATCATGTCAAATTGCATAATTTCACACAAGAGAAGGTAATAGAGTGATACATAAGCTTTAAACCTATTATCACTTATCATTAAGACTTTAGTTAGGAGAAAAAGCAATTGGTCCAAGCTTCTCAGTGACTCTCAGATGTGAGAGTAAGGCAGTAGTTCGTGCTTCACTGCAGACGTTTAACAGTCAGTGCTGGATCTCCTCCCAGGCACTGGTCTGGCCCTCATCCAGACGTCTACCTTGGGAAGAGGATGCCCAGCCCACAGGCAAAGCTGGGGGTTTCCTGCTTCAAAAGGTTGGGTTTGGACTTGCCTTTGAAGCCCACATTCCATAGTACTATCCTCTGTTCATTGTTCAAAGCCAATGCTTTAGCAAATCGAGGCGACTCTAGGAAGCAGTGCAGTAGCTTAAGCAGCTGCTGTGATGATAAAAAGCAGTACATTCCTTGTCTTGAGTATCAACTTGAACATCAACTTGAACGGCATCTCTCTGTGCAGCTGCAAAGTTTTCTGCATCTTCCTTCTTACTCGTGGCCAAGAAGAACACAGTGTTGTCTATAGTCTGTAAACGTTCCTGCTGCAAAACATATTTAATCAACAGGGCAGCAAACAATTTTTGTTCTGGGAACTTTGCTGTAGATTTAATTTTGCTGACCTCTTCATTCACTAGAGAGACAGAAGCCACTGGTGTCTGCTGTCTATGATCTGAATCCTTTGATTGAACAGAATCATGAATATCTACAGATCTCTGTGATATTAGATCCAATTGCTTTTGCACTCACAGGAGATGGTGATGGGGGAGCAGTTTTTCCAGAGGGAGCAGGGAACTAGGTCAAGAGCATATGTGGAAGTGCTGGTTCATTCCTTTTCCTAACTCCAGGCATTTTCATACTCTACTATAATACTTTGTGTGTGTGTGTGTGTTTTGTGGGCATCATGGCCTCTGGTGGTCGTGGGCGCTACCCAGTGCTGTTCCTGAGAGCTGCCGCTGGATTTGAACTGCCAAGCCCGAGGGCTGCAGTTCTGCACTCAAGCACTTACACCACCGGGGCTCAGCCCCTACTATAATACTTTATGTTTCCAAGTCACCCTTGGACATATTCTGCTGAAGGATGTTATGCCATCAATGCTTCCATTTACTTTAGTGATCCTACATTCAAGAACAAGTTTCAGAGTCTCTTCTGAAGCTTTTTTTCTTAATCATTTCATTGGGGGTTCGTACATCGCTTTTCACAATACATAAATAAAAATACTGTGTCAAGTACCTTCACATGCCCACTACAATTACCGTTTTCCAATCACCCACCTTTTCCCTTGAGGCCCTAGTATTGGCTTTTCCATCCCTTTCCCTCTTCTCCTGCTCTCTCTTTCCCACTAACCCTCCATACTTTATGCATTATTATTGTTTTGTCATATTTTACACTGCCCAACCTCTCCCTCAACCCACTCCTTTGATGCCTGTCCTTCAAATAGGAGCTTATGTGTATATCCTTGCAGTTGGTTCTATCTCTCTATCCCACCTTCTCTCTACCCTTCTTCTGAAGCTTTTTTAATGATGGTGGTAGTTACATAATCTCATGTCAACTTGAGGTTATTGTGTTAGTCTGAGGTGTCTAGAGAAACAAACCCAGAGGCACTTATATGTGTGTCAGAGAGCGTTTTTATCAAAGGCTAATTGTATATTAAGAAAACATCACTGCTCTGGAGTACCATCTCTGACAATTAAATGCGGCCAAGGGGTGGTTGTGTAATCGAGAAGTAAAAGTAAAGAGATATCAGACAAGATAAAGCATGTAATTGCTCTGGAGTACCATCTCTGACAATTAAATGCGGCCAAGGGGTGGTTGTGTAATCGAGAAGTAAAAGTAAAGAGACATCAGACAAGATAAAGCATGTAATTGCTCATGTCCCTGATGCCCATGATCTCAGCAGCCAGATCCATGCAAAGAGAGATGAATATATTTCCAACCAAAGCTTATATACTTTTTGGGAAAACACAAACTCCTTAATTACATGTAACCACATGTGTATAAAAAGCAACGATGTGTAGCAAGAAGAGGTTGTACCTTGGGTATACATGCCATAGGAGAGGGAGAAGCTAAGGCTGTATACACTATTGGAAGGGGAGGCACTAGTGGTACACATCTAACAAGATGGGCAGGTGCTAGCTTCAAGATGGCAACCTAACCTTGATCCCCCTTTAGTTGGCTTGACCTTGTCTTTGGGCTCTCCTTCAGGAAAACAATCCACTGTCCTTATCAGCAAGGAGTGGGCCATGTCTACATAGAAACAGACTATAGAGTCTGATTGCTCATGACTGGTAATCCTCAGGGAAATAACCTCTAAGCAGTTGACCTCCAAGTGTATACTCACTTGATCATAAATAGCAGTGTCTTCGGCTTATCATATAATGTTGGGGGACAACTTGGGAAAAAACCCTTTCTGCATCCCACACCCAGCCAAGTCCAAACAAAGTCCATAAGTCTGATATTAGCTCATATATCTGATACCAGACTGTAAATTCCAATTCAGACTCGCACAACACATGCAATGATACCAAATGCAGGAAGATCACAGGTCAATGGGTGGAAAGTCTTATAGATCCAGTGGTGGTGGAAACATCTCAGTACTGGCATGAGTCTCCATGTGGCTCCTCTAGCTCCAGGACTCTGGCTGCCATCAGCATAGCTCAATGTGCCTTGTCAGCAGGAAGATAAAGCAGAGAAAATGTGTCCCACCTCAGGGAGGAAGAGAGCAGAGGTCTCATTGGCTATGATCTGATTGACAGGCTAGACTCCACCCCTTCACAAGTTGACAAAATATTATATGACTGTCACAGATATTAAGAGTGAAGGGGTAATACTTACCTGGCAGTGGATATACCCTGATCACAACGGTGGTTTTTCCAGGGCGAGGCTTACATTGCACTCCGGATATGCTTGTGCTTGTGATTTCCCGAAACATGGGAAATTAGACTGCATAATTGTGCAAGTGGAAGACTGGGTTTGCACTCTCCCCTGGTATTAAAAAAAAAGAGTGAAGGGGTGAAGTCTAGCCTGTCAACCAAGTTACAGCCTGAGGATGCTTTCTTGTGGGCATGGCTTTCCCATGAGGATTCTGGGAACTCCCTCTCTCCCTCTCTCTCTGCTTCACCTGATTTTTGAGGAGCCACACTCAGGGAGCTTGAGGAGTATCATGCCAGAGCTGAGATGCTTCCACTGCCACTGGATCCCAAGCATTTCACCCTCTGTTCAGTGATCTTCTTGCATCATTGCATGTGCTGTATGAGTGTGAACAGGTATTTATGGATTAGTTGGACACATGGACTAATATTGGACTTGTGGACTTGACCTGGACTGGGCTGGGATGTTTTCTCAAGATGCAATTGCTCTGTGATATTAAGTTCTTCCTTATACAAATATGTGTGCCCCTGGATTTGTTTGTCAAGTTAACTTAGCCTAACACAATGGCCCTAATATTTATATGCATGATGCCCTTGATACTGCTGTCTCACAAATTATTTTGTCTTTGGTAGTTAGTGTTCAATATATAAAGTCTATTCTTGAGATAGTCTCTAAATTAAATTAGAACATACTAAAAGTTGATTTATGGCTCTCATTACATGTTTCAATTTTCTTCATTTGTAAATTTAACTTGAATTTGAGCAATTGATGATCTATGGCCAATCTTTTATTTTGTTTTTGATGTTACTGATTGTATCGTGTGAGTCTTTCCACATCTGTTTCTATTTTAACTTAAGACAAAAGAGTAGACAACCTGATTTATATCAATTTTCTTTTTAATAAAAATCCAGATGATAACAAACATAAATCATAATGTTGAAATGTGTATTGTGGAGGCTTGAAAATGAAAAATCTTGCATATTGAATATAATTTGTTTTGGAACATAAGGGTAACTTGTATGTTGAGAACTAAAATTTCCCATTAAGTTTATGGCTTTACCTAATTCTTCTGTCTGTTGAAAAGTGGTTCATTACATTTAATGTTCTCTTTAAAACAATTTTATTGAGGTGTAATTTACATAACATAAAATTCACCCATTGTGTCTATTTTAATGATTTCTAGTATATTCCATAGAGTTGTGAAACCAATGCCACGAAGCATATTTAGAACATTTTTATCATCTCAAAAGAAAAACTGCTTTCTTCATCATTCTCAGCTCCAAACACCTTGAGTGACGACAAATAAACAATCATGAAAGTAGAATTCTCAAGACTTCACTAACTGGGTCTATACTTACTCATAAAGACTCTATAAAGAATTTCTAAGACTGCAACTCTTTATGGGAGCAGACAACTTCATTTTTCTCCCACTGAGTAGATGGGCTCAGGCTACCAATCTCAGTTGTTGTGGTTCTTGTTGCTAGGAGTCAGTCTGGAACTTTAGCAACCCTATATACCACACAACGGGACACCATCCAGTCCCGTGCCATCTTCATAATTGTTCCTATTCTTAAAACCATGGTTGCAGCCATGGGTCAATCATGTTCTTTGAGATTTTATTCTCCTTTGTTGCCTCTGTATGTTATCAAATATGATGACCTGCTACCCAAAGTCTATTTGTATAATTCTACCAGTAAATCCATTCAATAATTGATTAAACTATTGATAATTTGGGGGGATTGAAATGGAAACAAATGGGAAAGAGTAGCATTTGGAACACATGGATGTGGCAATAGCAATGTGGTTAGAAATTACATGAGATAATTATTTTGGGGGGGTCATTATTGCCCTCTGGTGGGAGGGCCAGCCTTGCTCCTGGAGAGCTGCTGCTGAATTTGAACCACCAACCCAGTGGGCCACAGTCCCACATTCAACTACTACATCATTGGGGCTCAGCCCCTACATGAGATAATTTTGCAAAACCAATTACTTGTCCACAGGGGAAAAAAAAAACTTTCTCAATAACACAAAAGACAATTATGCAAATAGGCTTCTTCAGAAAGATTACACAAATCCATTTGACTACCTATGTGGGATGACACAGGAGAAGCTAAATATCAGCAGAAAGACACAGATCAGGAGCTAACTATGAAATAGAACATCAGTCATTTATAGGTAATTTTAGAATAAAACTGAAAAAAATTAAAACAAGTACAGTAGAGCAAAAATATGATCTTGAACATATCTCACCTTAATTTCAAGAACAGATTTGATACCTTGAAACAAATGATACATTGGGCATAAATGACAGAAGACCTGATGAGCTGTGGAAGGACATCAAAAATATCAAGCATACAGTATGCTTGATATCAAGCAAGAATATCAAGAATAAAAGCAAATAGTCAAAGACAGAAAAGAAAGAAAAGATCAAAGTGCATAAAAGCATTCTCTTAATGATAAATGGAAGAAATGATATAGCCAAATTGTTGAAAAGAAATTTCCAAAGAGCAGTGGGAGGAGACAAAGTCAAATGCTATAAAGGAATGGGCAAAGACCTAGAATTAGAAAACCAGAAAGGAAGAACATGTTCAGTATACCTGAAACTGAAAGAACTGAAGTGCAATCTTGAGTCTATCATTCAATATGCAAATATTGCTAAGTATTTCAATATGCAAAATATTTAATGATGCCAATATATAAAAAGAAGATAAGAAGAATATACAAAATCGCCATACCAAAAATAAATCGTCAACATTCCACCATTTCATGAGGTAGCATATGAAGAATACCAGTAGAGCTGAAGGAAGCTGCAATGAAGGCACTGACTGAGAAATGTCATCCAGAAATTGATGGAATATCATTTTAAATCTTTCAACAAACTGTTTGTGATAGTGACATTTATTGTGCCAACCTAGCCAATAGGAACATGTGAGATTAATCAGGTTGCAGTTTGATTGAAGGGCAAAGAGATGAATGGCTCTGCAAGGCCCACCCCTTTCTATCTTGCTCTCTGGTATTGGGATGGTGTTGATAATTGAGTAATCCCTCACAGAAGGCACAAACAGGAGGGGCAATACATCTAGGGTGCAGTATAGCACCTATGGAACACACATTCCTCTAGTTTTTTAATGCCTCCTCACCCCATTATAATTGCTCCAGTTCTGACTCACAAATCCTACTAGACTGCAAATCTGATAATAATTTTGGTGCACAGAATCCAGGATAGACAACCTCCTGAGAAACAGCTGCAGAAGTAATGATTCCAAGAGGGGAGGGGAGGGAGAAGGGAGGGGGAACTTATAGCAATGATGAATGTATGACACCTTCTCAAGAGTGATGGATAACAATTGTAGGTGAAAGTATATATCTGACTGTGTAAGATATGAAATAATGATTTATAACTAAAGGTTCATGAGGGTGTTGGGTTGGGGGAAGGAGAAAATAAAGAGAAGCTGATGTGAAAGGGATCAAGTAAACAGAAATTATTTTGAAAATGGTGATGGCAGCATCTGTTCAAGTTTGCCTGATAAAATTGATGTATGGATTACTGTAATATCTGTATGATCCCCCAATGTATTTTTTTAAAAAATAATAAACTGGGGCTGAGCCCTGATGGCATAAGTGGTTGAGTGTGGGACTACAGCCCGTGGGCTTGGTGGTTCAAATCCAGCGGCAACTCTCAGGAGCAGTGCTGGGTAGCTCCACCAACCACAAGAGGGCAATGATGTCCCCTCACCCCCAAAATAGTAAATAAAAAAAGAATAAAACTGTAGATAAACTTTTGAAGAATGTGTACTAGAAAACACTTTCATTTTGATTATGTGGAACTTGTACCTGGATGAAGAGAAAGTTGTGTGAACAGAATAAGAAAATACGGTATGGCTTAACATCAAGAATGTTATGTAACAGGGTTATATCCTCTAACCAGAGAAGTTAGCTTATATGCTGAAGAATGTGGAATAGGGATGGGAAGAAGCCTTCTTAACTCCCATGAGATGTATATTTCACAACTTATCTAAAAATAAGAAGGATTTGAAGCACTTACTGATGATGATCAAGGACGTCAACATGCAATATGGATAACAACTCAATATCAAGAAGACACAAATCATCACAACTGAACCAATTGGTAACATTGTTGTCAGGGATTTTGTGTTGCTTGGATCCACAATCCATTCTCATGAAAGCAATGGTTCAAGAGATCAAATGACATCTTGCTTTGATTAAATCTGCTGCGGAAGACCTCTTTAAAATTTGAAAAAATAAGGATGCTACTTTGCATATTAGCGTGTGTATGACTCAAGCCATCATATTTTTAATAGCCTCGTTTGAATGTGAAGTTGGGAACTGAATAAGGAAAACAGAAGAAAATCCCATGCATTTGAATTGTGGTGCTGTGAAGAATATTCAAAGCACCATGAAGGGCAAAAAGGACAAACACATTTGTCAAGAGCAAATTACAGCCAGGATTCTCCTTAGAGGTAAAAATATCAAGACTTAGTCTTATGTATTTTGAACAAGCTGTCAGGAAAGGTCAGTCACTCTAGAATTATCTCATGCTTGGTAAAGTGGAGGGGCAAGTTATAGCAAGAAGGTCCTCAATAATCTGAATTGACACACTGGGTCCTACAATGGTCATCAGCATAAGAACAATTGTGTGAATCACATAGGATTGGACAGTGCCTAGTTCTTTTGTGTATAGAGTTATTGTGAGTTGCAACTGACTTCATGTTATGTAAAAACTACAACAATGATTTCTAGATTCTTTATTTATTCAGGAGCTGAAAGCATGTCAATTATTTTCATCCTAGGAGGAAAGGAATATTTTGACTAAGCTCAATAGAATTGAGCTTGGTAACACTTGTGGTTGCCAAGAGTTAAAATTGATTACATTCTAGCACATTTGACTTGGAAGTTTATTATGGATAGCATTTATAGGACCTTACTGTAAGTTCTTTGATTGAACATACAGCTTCTCTTTTCTATAATAGATTCTATACAGTGGCATTCCTTTACCATAAGGTAAATTCATATTTAACTTTCAGGATACTTTCAGATATGACTGCATCATATTACATTTATATCAAGAAAATCAAGGACTTCATTTCCCCCCATCTTTGCCAAAAACATCAGTATTTATTTGCCCTATGTAAAAGCAAATGGGAGACAACGTTGATAAATCCCAAAAAATATGATATTTATAAATGGTTCTTTTATATATGCATGGATTTATAAATATGGATGCCTTTAATCCCCAAAATGGATGCATTACTTACATTAAAGGATGATTAAGTATATGCATGTCGAAGTTCTTTTTATGAGACATTTAGAAAATAAATTAAGTTAGAATGACTGAAGCAAGTCAATTTCCAGGTTGAAGAAGACCAACTTCAAAAATCTGAAGGAATTTTGGAAGTAATTCAAAAATTTTGTACCTTGATTTTTATAATGGTTACATAACTTATATAATTGCTGTCACTTAAAGAGGTATAATGCCACTGCTGTTTACTGGGGTGAAAAGTTTTAATACATTATTTTATTGGGATCTCATAGCTCTGTTTTTAAAAAGAATACTTTTATTGAGTACTGCTATAGCTTTTATCACAATCCCACATTCCTCCAATATGTCAAGCACATTTACACATATGCTGTCATGGTCATTTTCAAAGCATTTTCTTCCCATGATACTTGAGCCCATGATACCAGCTTCCCATTTCTTACCTCTCCATCCCTTACCCACGTTTCCTCATGAGCCCTTCATAAATTAAAGATTATTTTTCCACATCATCCTTCATGGGCCCTACTATGAGAGTTGAGGTAAATTTCAACTCTATACAGTTTGCTAAAAAAAAATGGAGAAAAACTAAAGAGAAATAGAAAACCTGGAAAAGAGACTAATCAGAGCAAGAGTATGGACACATTTCATTTCATAAAAGTAACTTACAAAGAGTGTGGAAAATGTAATATAAAGGAAGCAATAACAGGCTTTAAAACAAATCATAAATTCATTACTACTATAGGATAACTAATATGGTTAGATTCGAAGTGGAAATAACTATATGGCTCTAATTGGTTTTTATTGATGAATGCCTATTTGATAGCATGAATGATTTGATATTGAGTGGCTAGGAAGTCAACAAAAGCTTTGGCTTGTCTAGAGCAGAAGAGCTGAGGATAGCACAACTAATATTTAGGTGGTGAAAGATAATTCAGTTGTGGAAATTGATTTGGAAATTGAAATGCTCACACAAAATGCAATTGAAATGATTACATTTATAGTTAGACTTGTATTTTAAAGGCACAAATAAATTTGTGGGAGTTATCAGTAAGTTATGGGTTTCTCAATCATCATCTAATGTTATCATTTTCATGCACTTGGTGTATCTTTGTCACTTCTAGTGAAAGCAAGTATTAACACACAGATTCAGTGGCACAGTCTATATATGATTGGCATTAATGGCTACATATGTTTATCAAAAGAAAGTGCACACACTTTTTTACCACAATAGTGGGTTTCAAATTAGTCAAAATTACTTATTTGAATCTGCAAATAAATATTTTGTTGATGGTGACATCTATGAGCTCATAAGCAAACAAACCCTATATATAGGTAGAAGTGATTGAGATGAAGAGGAAGAAGAAGAAGAGAATAATACAAATACAAGTAACAAGTTTATTGCAATGGCATCCTTATAGTCTGCCCCAAGTCATGATATTTTCAATAATGACACATATTCATATGAAAGTTGGACGTTGAGTAAGGAAGACAGAAGACAAATGATGCATGTGAACTGTGGTGTTGGCAGGAGTATTGAAAACAGTATTGTCTTCCAAAAGCAAAAATAAATCTGCCATGGAAGAAGTACAGACAGAAAGTGTCTTAGAAGCAAGGATGTTGAAACTTCACATTGGGCATGTTATCAAGAGACCAGTTCCTGTAGAAGGATATCATGCTTGGTAAAGTGGAGGAACAACCAAAAATAAGGACACCTGAGACAAAGTAGACTGACATAGGACCTGCAACAATGGCTTCAAATATAAGAACAATGGTGAGGATGGGGTGACAGGGTTGCACACACAGTCACTATGAATAGGAATCCACTTGTTCACACCTGACAACACGTCAAAAAAGAGAAAAGTCAGAATTTTGAAACTGTTGTTATCAAAATAATACATTATACCACACTACGTGACCTAAAAAGAGAAAACAGCATCACTGAAAATACTTTATATCATAGTCTGATATTTGCATTCTTTAATTGAAACATTGCTATTGTTAGTGCTGTCAAACTGATTCTGATTTATGCAGAATCCATGTGACATTAGCTGTCTTCTAAATCTCTTGGCAAAGACAATTGTGTCACCTTTGTTGAAAGATCTCAATTGATACTTTGTCAATTACTTGAACCTTGGCTTTTTGCCAATGCCCCCTTCATTTAAGCTTGGGCATCCTGCAATACCATCCATTTTGATCATATGTACTTCTTGAAATGTCAAATATTCAGACTACTCAACTCAAACTCACTGCAATCAAGTTGATACCAACTCATAGTGAGTCTATAGGATAGGGTAGAACTGTGAGTTTCTGAGCAGATGCTGTTCTCGCAGCATGCCACTTGGGTTCCTATTTGGGGTATAGTGACTACTTTTTCTATGTTCTCTACATAGTAACTGTGCCTTTCAATATTTTGCCTATTTAATGCTTTAATATAACAACTTCAGATTTAGAGTTTTTTCTCTTCAGTTGCTTCAACTTGAGAAATGCCGAGTGTTCTTCCTTTCTAATTTCAATTTCTAATTTCTAACTTCTATTTCTATTTCTAATTTCTGGTTTCTAATTTGAGTTCTTTGCATATTTCATCATAATGCTTCCTTGATGTTGTCTTCTTGACATACCCTGTGAATCTCCTTATCACCTCTTTGTTAAATCAATTACTACTTAGTTGGCCACTCTAAAAATCAAGTTTCAGAACTATTCTGATATCCATCTTGGTCTTTTCTTTATTTTCTATCTTTTAATGACATCTTACGTTCTTTGCCTTATGTTCTGTTGTCAGTCTCTAACTTACCTTGTCTTCCCTTATTTGTGCTCAACGTATCAATTTTGTTCTTGAGAAGGTCTCTAAATGCAGATGAGAAATACTCAAGATCATACTTACTCTCATGCTGAATTGCTTTAATTTCCTTCATCTGAACTTGAACTTACATATAAGTAACTGATGACAGAACACTGTCATCAAAACCTGGTCCTATTCTGCTTGATGATATTAAGCATCTTTATGGTCACTTTCCAAAGATATATCCACTGCAATTACTGTTTATGAGCTTGAAAATATTCCCAGTGAATAAATTATCTGTCCTGCCAAATTCTGTCACAATTCTGTGCATCATTTCTGTCACTGTGTTGGGATGGGTTGTCTACAGAACAAAACCAGTGATACTCAAATATGTACAATAAAGAACTTTATATCCAGAAATGTTTTTATTTATCAAGACGGCATCCCAGCTCAATCAACTCAAGTCTATCAATCCAATACTCATCACAGCCCTCTGTCTACTAGATTCATGCGGAAAAGTGAAGCAGGATACAAGGAGATCAAAAGTCATTGGTTGAAGAGTCATACAGTTCCAAGGACAATGAGAACATGGTCGCATGTCATCAGCTTAGAGGTAGGCTCTCAGGGTCAGCATCCCACATGGGGTGGTCACTAGAAACCTACATAGTGTTCCAGCAAGGAAGAAGTTGAAGGTCCAGAGACAGAGAGAAAATTAATCACTGTCTTTTTTTTATAGAAAAGGTCATGTTTCCAAGGAGGCATCATTAGACGTTGACTTGATTGATGGGCCAGATTCCAACTCTCCACTTTCACCTATTTTTTTCCTAATGACTGTTCCCTTTCATGTTACTACTTTTGCATTCTTATTACCAGTAATGCATCTAATTGCATATTTTATTAATTTCTTACTGTAGACATTAGTATTCCACTAAGACTTCAAATTTAGAACTAGTGGTTCATGCATAAATTTGACTAATACCTGTATTTTTCCCTGGTTTTTTAAATTGGGTTAAATGCTGAATTACAAGCTATACCTTGATGAATCTTTTTGATAAAATATGGCATCATTCTTCTTCAATTAGTCACTTATGTCATAGCTGACCTGTTCCACTCAAGAGGTCCAATATTAGCCCATTTTTAAAACTAATGCTTACAATGTTGATCTTCAATCATCTTTTATTTTTGATAATTTCATTTTTGTACATTCATACTTTATGCATTCCACATCATGAAAATTTAGAGCTTTTCTTTTCATTTTGAGTCATATCAGATGATGATTCTAAAACTTTCCTTCATTCTTGTCCAGCAGGTCAATTTTATTGGAGAAGACAATATTTTAAGTGGCTTTCAATTTAACAGAGCTCATCTTCTAGCACTATATCTAACAATTTTCCAAAGGTATTTGCTGGTTACTTTTTCAGAAGTTGTGGCAGTCATGTGCTTATGTTAATTTTATGATTGGAATGTAAGGGTGGAGTTTAGCATGTTAATCTGGAGATAGTCATTGAGTAGTCAATAAGGCCTCTACGCAGACATGGCTTTCTCCTGAGGCTTCTGGGAAATCTCACGATATTTCCCTTGTGAAGATGAGGAGCTATCTCCCCAGTTCTTGAGAGTTAGTCTCAGAGACAATTAATCACAAGCAAGACAAGATGGCAACATCCAAGAAACTGAAGGAGCTGGAGCAGAAGCCACACGGCTTTCCCCTGATGGAGTCAGCTCTGAAGGTGGAGAGACCACCGTGGAGACCCCTGCCAGTGATGAGTTGCTTCTGCAACCACTGGATGTTGTTGACAAACCCTGAGGCCTGGAAGTGAGGAATCATGGGGAGACCCCTTCCAGCACCAGGATTCTGCACCCACTGACTTGTGACTTCGTGAGTCGGACAGAGACGCCATAGATTGATTTCAGGCATATAGGTTAATATCGGACTTATGACTTTGAACTGGACTGGGCTTAATGTCCTGTTCCTCTGTATATAAACCTTTTCCTTATATCTATATGCGTGTCTATGAAATTTGTTCCTCTAGTCTACCCAGAATAACACAGAAGTTAATCATCAGATTCTTCTAGTCAAATAATTTTAATCTAGAAACTCCATAGAAAATTGTTAACTATAAGTGACTGAAATAGTTAAGCACATGGGATTACTTGAAGGACAGAGAGATAAATGGCTCATTGTGCCTTGCCTTTCTAGTTTTTGAGTCTCTTGTTTTCTGATGTTTGGACCAGGGTACAGCTGCCTAGCCAGTTCCCTGTTTTAACAGGCAAGGGTCTCTTCCTGTGAGACATCCCTGGGGAGAAGCCTCATGTACCTACCCTAATGCAACCCTGGGTGCTGTAGCAGCCTTGGGGAGGCCCCTGCCAGTGCTGAGATGCTTAAATGCTCATTGATTTGACTTTCTTCCTATAGTCCACATCTTTGTGTGTGTTTTTGTGAGTTTGAAGATGACTTTGTAAATCAGTGTCTGACATGTGGGCTAAGTTGGACTATGAGTTTGGACAGTACTGAGTTGGGATTTTTTCTTAATATATACTCACCCTTTATGTACAACTCTGTCTTATATACATATGAGTTTCTATGGATTTCCTTCTCTAGTTTACCCAGACTAGCATAGTGACTCTGTTGGTATTTGAAATACTTAATGCAAAGCTTTAACTATCAAAATAAGCAAGATGCAAAGCTTCAACTATCATAATGAGCAAACTACAACACACTGATGGAAAAACAGTGGAAGACTATATATAAACACCATATATTCTTTATGAATCCAGTCACCATAGCACCCGTTAGAAAAAACTGTTATAGTAAATAAAGACTTCTTAATAAAACCCCATAGAACACGATTGCTAAGATGCTTCTATGGGTTGGTATTAGCTTTAAGACAGTGAGTTTGAGTTAAGAACCCCAAACATTTAACATTTCAAGAAAGGTATCCAATCAAAAACTGATGGTATTATAAGTGGTCTGAGCTTCAAGGAAGGGGAAATTAGCATGAACAAGGCCCAAGTAATGGACAAGATATCAATAGAGATTCTCAACAAATGCAAGTACACAGTTGTCTATGCCAAGAAATTTGGAAGACAGTTACTGACACATAGGTTCTGAATGAATCAAAACCAGTTTGATGGCACGTAACAATAATGAAATTTTAACCATAAAATGTATTTTACACCAGGAAGTATGTCCTTGTTCTTTTCCTACAACTGCCTCTTGCTCCATGTGCAAATTTCACATGAACAAAATGAAGTGTCTTAGAATTTCCAGTCTTAATGTTTTCGTAATTTGTCTTGACACAGTCAATAAAAACAAGTACATATCTTTCTGGAGATCTCAGTTGTGAGCTAAAGTCCATCTGACATCACAAATGGCATCATCAATGATGTCTTTTCTTCCACATGATCTTCTGAATCAGGTCTGAGCCTCTGGAAGCTATCTGTGAATGCAGCTACTATTGTAGGACAATCTTAAACAAAATTGTGCTTGCATGAAATATCAGTGATTTCCTATACATTGAGCATTCCTTTGGGTCACCTTATTTGAAATGGGAACAAATATGAATATTTTCCTCTCAGTTGGCCTACTAGCTCTCTTCTAATTTCCCTGGCATAAATGAATGCGTGTTCAGTGTTCCCACAGCTTCCTGAAACATTTCAATTGGTATCCCATTACTTCATGGAGACTTGTTTTTGGCTATTGCTTTCAATGCACCTTGAACATCTTCCTTCAGCACCCTAGGTTCTTGCTCATATGCAATTTCTTGTAATGGTGGAATGTAGATGAGTTCTTTTTGATACAGTGACTTTATGTATTCTTTTGTGTTAGTCCAGGTAGACTGGAAAAGCAAATTCATAAACATGCATATGTATATAATAGAGTTTTATGCAAAGGGTAATTGTATGTTGAGAAAGCATGCCAACCCAGTTCAGTCCAAGCTCATAAGTCTGATATTAACCCATATGTCCAATACCGATCTATAAAGTCCTCTTCAAACGAAACACATGCAATGATGCCAAATGCAGAATGATCACAAGACAATGAGTAGAAAATCTTTGGATCCAGTGGCATCGCAAGCATCTTCAGCGCTTGCAGGGGTCTCTTTGTGACTTCTCAAATGTCAGAGGTCTGATTGCATCCTTGTGACTTGTCTGGCTCAAGGCACTAGATTCCATTCCTGCTATCTTAATCCTCAAACTGATACAAGATTAGGTGATTACCACTTCTTTCCATCTTCCCTTGATGCTTCTTTCATCATCAGTGATTTTGTACATAGAATCCTTCAAAATCACAACTCAAGATTGCAACATACCATGCAGCATCCAACTTTATTTCTACAATCAAGTTCATATTTTCCAACTACTGTTTTTTCCTCTTTACGTCCAAGGTTTGCATTCCAATTGCCAATAACTATCAATGTACCTTGAATGCTTGTATGATCAATTTCTGGCTGAATCTGTTCATAGAACTCTTCGATTTCTTCATCCTTTGCTTTTGTGATTGGTGCATAAATTTAATCAATAGTATATTGATTGAATTTCCTTGAAGACATATATATAGTGCTGTCACAAACAGCACTATACTTCGTGATTGATTTTTCAATTCCTTTTTTAACAATGAATGTCACACAATTTCTCCTGTTTATTTTATTCCTTGCATGATAAATCACATTATTTCTGATTTCAAATGACTGTAAAAACTCCATTTCAGCTAAATAATGTCTTGAATATTAATCTTTGTGCATTCCAATTCACTTTTGAAGACTACCAATTTTTCTAGATTCATACTTCACAAATTCCAAATTGTCTGATCATTAGCAGATTTTTGCATTGTTTCTCTTTACCTTGAGCTATTTCTAGGCAAATGAAAAGTCTCCAGGTTCAACTCCTGCAGGCATTACCAAAATTCATATGACCATGGTCAACTCCACTCTGAGACATCAGCTCAGCCTGAATCATATATCCAATAGAAGAGGTCAATCTTCTGTTACAATTTCCAACAATTTTTTTCCTTCCATTCATTAGGTCTTCATATTCTGATACTATTTTAAGTCATTTCCTCCAAAGTGAGAAACTGAGTTTTTATTCATTGTCTTCTCTTAATCTTGAAACTCTGCTTTTCAATTTGAGTGACCGTGCTGGCATTTAAAATACTGGTGACAAAACTTCAAGCATCACAGCAACACACAAACCACCATAATAATGCAAATGTATAGACAAGTGGTTTTTGACCATGAATATTTTTAAGACAAAAAATGGTAATGAAAAGAAAAAGATTTTTTCCCCTGAGTTCTATGCTAAACAAAAAGCATTAATAAAAGAGAAAAAAATAGTTGACAGAATTTTTGTTGTTGTTAGTGGTGGGTTTTTTTTTTTTGCATCACCGCCCTCTGGTGGTGGGAGCAGGAGACCCAGCCTTTGCTCCTGTGGAGTTGTTGCTGGAATTGAACCTCCGTCCCAGTGGGTTGCACTCCCACGCACAACCACTACACCACTGGGGCTCAGCCTGGAAATTCTTTTGCAAAGAATTTCATATTGTTTGCCTCTACACCCATCTCAAAACTGCCAACATAAAAAATCTTTATCTCTTTTCCCTCTACATGCATGTCTTATTCTTCCCCAGTACCTTTTATTCAGTTGTTTGCATTCCTTTATAATCACACTAAATAGTTATAGAAAAAAAATCTGATAGGTAGGCTTACTGTACCAAACTGGAACAATAAGAACATATGAGATTAATAAGGTTGCAGCTTGATTAGGGAGCAAAGAGATAAACGTCTCAGTGAGGCCCACCTCTCTCTTTTGCTTTCTGTTGATCAGCATGTAGCTCCCATGTATGATTCTCTGTCTGAGCTTATGAGCTACACCCCCCCCCCCCCATCTTGGACATCTAATCCCAGAACCCCTGTCGCTAGAGCTTGAGATTCCCTTGAAACCTGCTTCATCACACTGCTTGAGCTGGGAAGTATTGGATTCTGTCACCTGGCTGACTGTTGTTGACCCACCCTGCTATTGGCTGCCAGTATCCGGACTGCTTGCATTGCTTTATGGAAGACTCAGGTGTTTGCTTCCTTGAACTTGGACCCAATAGCTCTCATGAGTTGAAGTATATTAACTGCTTCATGGGAGTAAGTTGACCTGAGTCCTCTCTACTACTGGGTGAACTAATTAGCTTTAATATTCCTCTGTGCTGTGTATATCTATCTATAGATATAGATAGAGATGATATAGATATTTATTTATTATATATAATCATAAATGTCATGGTTTTGTTTCTCAAGAGAATGCTGTCTAACACAAAATCCATGTTAGTCTCTCCACCACTAGTGTGCAACTAAAATATAACATTTTTTTAATAAAAATAGCAACAACAACATCAAAATAACAGAAAACTTGAACAGTCATATTACCGAGGATCATTGTTAGTTGTGCATTATCTTTTAAAGAGAAAAAACAAAATTTAAAAAATCAGTTGTTGATATTGGAACATGATTAGTTAACTTTTCCTTTGTGACAATAAAGGACCCTATTACTCTATTGTTTAAAATCAGTGTCATGGTATTCTACAGGGCAAAAAAATATATCTTCCAGAAAATGTTATCAAACTATGAAAAGGTTGATTTTTATATTGTGATTTACTCTAATTTCGCAGTCATGAAATACACATTTCATGTTTTTTGTGGGTCAAGTTGGAGTCTGTGTAGTGTCAATGGTGCATGTGCATGTGGAAATGTAGCACAGACTCTTCTTTCAATGACTCAGCGAGAGAGACTAAGAGAGGAACCAACTCCTTATTTGGGTGGTTCACTGAGGCATGGGCTGCCAGATGGTCTAGATTCAACCAACTTGAGGTGCCTGACCTACCTTGGTACACTGTAGAAGAAGGCATCCAAAAGTTGAGGGAAATTGGTATGGCGGAATGAATCTATCAGGATATTCCCATAGACCCCAAAAGGGGGTTTCCTGAGGACATGCTCTTCACTACAACCATAAGAAATATGTTTGTGAGGTGGGCCCCAGCATCTTTGAAGACTCCTATAATTGCTTTGTTGTGTGCACCAGGATTAACTGTGGGAACTGCCGTAAGTTAACTCTGACATTTGCCCACGATGGGGCTGATTGGACTCTGTGGTAACAGAGGGCAAGTGTCAGCAGTGAATCAACAGAGACAGGGTGGATGTGGTTATAATAGACAACAAGACTTTCATGGTAGTCAAAATAGACTGTCTCGTGTGGAATTATAGCATTGGCTACTTAGTCATGGTGTCCCCAGGAGTGAAATAGATGGGAAACCAACTAAATATTTAAATGACCTATACAGGAAGAAGAATGCTGGATCAGGTGAACAGAGGGATAGGCTGTCACAATCACTCAACCAATTCCCAGACCTGGTTTACAGACCCACAACCACTTGAATAAGGGGAAGGCCGGGTTCCTTGGAAGAAGGACCCTGCCACATCACCGAAGGTTTATGCTGTTAGGCCTTCTTTCTAGCCTTCCCCAAAGGGACTTGCGGCCTTTCATAAGAGTGACTGTTCATTGGGGAAAAGGAAATAATCAAACTTTCCAGAGATTGCTAGACATTGGCTCTGAACTGACACTAATTCCAGGGGACCCAAAGTGTTTAGAAGGCCCACCACTCAGAGTGGGGGCTTATGGAGGCCAAGTTATTAATGGAGTTTTAGCTCAGGTAAGCCTCACTGTGGGTCTGGTAGGTCCCTGAACCCATCCTGTGGTTATTTCCCCAGTTCCTGAATGCATCATTGGAATAGACATACTTAGTAACTGGCAGAACCCCCACATTGGATCCCTGAAATGTGGAATAAGGGCTATCATGGTGGGAAAGGCCAAATGGAAACCAATAGAATTGCCATTGCCTAGGAAAATAGTAAACCAAAAGCAATACCACATTCCTGGAGGGATTGCAGAGATCAGTGCCACCATGAAAGATTTGAAAAATGCAGGGGTGGTGATTCCTACCACATCTCCATTTAACTCACCCATTTGACCTGTAAAGAAGACAGATGGATCCTGGAGAATGACAGTGGATTATTCTAAGCTTAACCAGGTGGTGACTCCAATTGCAGCTGCAGTTCCAGATGTGGTCTCATTGCTTGAGCAAATTAATACTTCTCCTGGTACTTGGTATGCAGCTATTGATCTGGCCAATGCCTTCTCGATACCAATTTCAAAGGATCACTAAGAGCAGTTTGCCTTCAGCTGGCAGGAGCAACAGTACACTTTCACAATTTTCCCCCAGAGGTACATCAACTCTTCTGTCCTGTGCCATAATTTAGTCCGAAGGGACCTCGATCGCCTGTCTCTTCCACAAAATGTCATACTAGTCCATTATATTGATGACATTATGCTGATTGGATCCACTAAGGAGGATGTATCAAAGACTTTAGATTCATTAGTAGAGCATCTGCGTACAAGAGGTTGGGAAATTAACCCAACAAAGATTTAATCATCTTCCACCTCAGTAAAATTTCTAGGGGTCCAGTGGTGTGGAGCATGTCGAGATATTCCCACTAAAGTGAAGGACAAGCTATTGCACCTGGCTCCCCCAACAAAGAAACATGAGGCATAACACCTAGTAGGTCTTTTCGGATTTTGGAGACAACATATCCCACACTTGGGTGTTCTACTTCGACCTATTATCAAGTGACATGAAAGACCTCCAATTTTGAGTGGGGACTGGAACAAGAAAAGGCTCTGCAACAGGTTCAGGCTGCCGTGCAAGCTGCTTTGCCACTGGGACCATATGATCCAGCTGACGCAATGGTGCTAGAAGTGTCACTTGTTGATAAAGATGCAGTGTGGAGTTTTTGGCAGACCCCTATTGGTGAATCACAGCATAGACCATTGCGATTTTGGAGTAAAGTCCTGCCATCTTCTGCAAACAACTGCTCCCTCTTTGGAAAACAGCTGTTAGCCTGTTACAGGGCTTTGGTGGAGACTGAACGCCTCACCTTGGGCCACCAAGTCACCATGAGGCCTGAACTACCCATCATGAACTGGGTATTGTCTGATCCACAGAGTCATAAAGTTGGACGTGTGCAGCAACACTCCATTGTTAAATGGAAGTGGTACATATGATATAAGGCCAGAGCAGAACCTGAAGGTACAAGCAAGTTGCATGAAGAAGTGGCCCAAATGCCCACAGTCCCCACTCCAGTCACATTACCTTCTCTTTACAAATCTCCACCTATGGCCTCCTGCGGAGTTCCTTATAATAATTTAACTAAAGAACAGAAAAGTTATGCTTTGTTCACGGATGACTCTGCACAATATGCAGGTACCACTCGACGAGTGGACAGCAGCAGCAATACAGCCCCTTTTTGGGATCTCCCTGAAAGATATTGATGAAGGAAAATCCTCAAAATGAGCAGAACTTCGAGCAGTACACCTGGCTGTTCAGTTCACCTACAAGGGAAAGTGGCCAGATGTGAGACTCTATACTGATTCATGGACTGTGGTTAATGGCTTGGATTGATGGTCAGGGACTTGGAAGGAACATGATTGGAAGATTGATGACACGGAGGTGTGGGGAAGAGATATGTGGATGGATCTCTCTGAATGGGCCAAAAAAGTAAGTGTAATTGTGTCTCATGTGAATGTTCATCAAAGGGTTACCTCTGAAGAGGAGGGCTTTAACAATCAAGTAGATAAGATGAAACGCACTGTGGAGACTGGCCCTCATCTTTCCTCTGCCACTCCTGTTATTGCCCAATGGGCACATGAACAAAGTGGACATGGTGGCAGGGATGGAGGTTATGCATGAGCACAGCAACATGGACTTTCACTCACCAAGGCTGACTTGGCCACAGCCACTGCTGAATGCCCTATTTGCCAGCAGCAGAAACCGACGTTAAGTCCAAGGTATGGAACCATTCCTCCAGGAGATCAAACGGCAACTTGGTGGCAAGTTGATTATATAGAACCACTCCCATCCTGGAGGGGGCAATGCTTTGTTCTGCCTGGAATAGACACATATTCTGGATATGGATTTGCCTTCCCTGCACGCAATGCTTCTGCCATAATCACCATTCATGGACTTAAAGAATGCCTCATCCACTGGCATGGCATCCCATATAGCATTGCTTCAGACCAAGGAACTCACTTTACAGCAAATTCAGTGTGGCAATGGGCCCATGCCCATGGAATCCATTGGTCATATCATGTTCCTCATCATCCTGAAGCAGCTGGCTTGATAGAATGATGGAATAGGCTCCTGAAGACACAACTGCGATGCAAACTATGTGGCGACAACTTGCGAGGCTGGGGCAGTGTTCTCCAGGAAGCAGTATATGCTTTAAAGCAGTGGCCAATATATGGTTCTGTGTCTCCAATAGCCAGGATTCATGGGTCCAGGAACCAAGGGGTGGAAATTGGAGTGGCACCACTCACTATTACTCCTATTGACCTACTTGCAGCATTTTTCTTTTCTGTCCCAGCAAACTTTGTTCTTCGTGACTGGAGGTCCTGGTCATGAAGAAAGGAACTCTCCCACCTGGAAGCACAGCACAGATTCCACTGACCTGGCAGCTGAGAATCCCCCCTGGCCACTTTGGCCTTCTCATGCCTTTGGATCAACAGATCAGGAAGGGTGTCACTGTACTGAGTGGTGTGATTGATCCAGATTATCAAGAAGAAATTGGACTGGTGTTACATAATGGGGGTAAAGAGGAATATGTCTGGAATCCAAGAGATCCCATAGGCCAACTGTTAGTGCTACCATGCACTGTGATGAAAGTTAATGGTAAATTACAGCAACCCCATCATGACAGGAGATCTAATGACCTAGACCCCTCAGGAATGAAAGTCTAGGTCACACCACCAGGCAAAAAAAACACGACCAGCTGAAGTGATTGCTGAGGGCAAAGGTAATACAGAATGGATAGAAGAAGAAGGTAATTCTACCTACCAATTATGATCACGTGATCAATTACAGAAGCGAGGTTTGTGATTCTTCATGTATTTTCTGTTGATGAGATTAATGAATCTTTTCTTTTTTTTCAATCATTTTATTGGGGGCCCATACATAGTTTTTCACAATATATAAATAAGCATACTCATCAAGCACCCTCTCATGTCCACTTCTATCATTGTTCTCCAATCGTCCACCTTTTCCCTTAAGCCTGTAGTATCAGCTTATCCATTCCTTCCCCTCTTCCCCTGGTCTCTCCTCCCCTCCAACTCTCAATACTTTATACATTGTTATTGTTTTGTCATATCGTACACTGCCTGACCTCTCCCCCAACCAACTCCTTTGATGCCCATCCTTCAAATAGGAGCTTGTGTATATATCCTTGCTGTTGGCTCCGTCTCTCTACCCCACATTCTCTCCACCCTTCCAGTATCTCCAATCTAACCACTGGCCCGAAGGGGCCCATCCATCCTGGTTTCCCCATATCTCCAGCTCCCCTCTATGCCAGTGTGACTTCTCCAGTCCATCTGGATTTGCAAGGTAGAGTTGGGACTATGATGGTTGGAGGACGGGGAGGAAGGCTTCAGGAACTAGAGGAAACTTGTATGCATCATCACTTCCTGGCTGCCCCTGGACTGGTCTGTCTCCTCCCCGTGACCAATTACGCACCAGTGGGCCTTAGGTCCCCACCCTGCTCTCCTCCTCCTATGTAATGGTGTGATTCTTGTTCTTTGGTGCTCGATATCTGCTCCCTTTGGCCCCTCTTGATCACACATGCTGGTGTGCTTCCTGCATGTGGACTTTGCTGTTTCTGCGCTGTATGGTGACTTGATTATCTTTAAGTCTTTGAGATTCCAGGCATTCAATCATTTGTTAGCTGGGTACCATTGTTTCTTCTACTTTGTTTGCCTTTGTATCCATTTGTCATCAGTGATATCGGGAGTCAATTGGTCCCTTGATTTTGATTTTTGTTCTTTGATACCTGATTGTTTCAGCACCTCATGATCCACAGGTAAGTGATCTTCTTTTATGGGGGGTTTTGTTGCTTCTGAGCTAGATGGCTGCTTGTTTATGCTCAAGCCTTTAAGACCCCGGATGCTCTATTTTTTGATAGCTGGGCCCATCTGCTTTCTTCACCACCCTTGCTCATGTTCTTATATGTCCTCAATTGGTACATTGGGGAAGTGTGCACACAGTGATATATGTTTGTTTTGTTTTGTTTTTTTCCACCCCATTTGATGTCTATTGCCGAGACCTTTTACCACTTTCACCACCATCTGACCACACTGGCTGTTGTGCTTTTTCTGTGTGGCTGTGGTCTTTTCTCAGGTAAATGGTCTAATGTTTACCTTCAGGCTTTCAAGACACTTGATATATCCTTTGATGGCTGGGCACCTTCAGCTTTCTTCACCACATTTGTTTGTGCACCCAT
This sequence comes from Nesogale talazaci, assembly GCA_004026705.1. Classification (NCBI taxonomy): domain Eukaryota; kingdom Metazoa; phylum Chordata; class Mammalia; order Afrosoricida; family Tenrecidae; genus Nesogale; species Nesogale talazaci. The sequence goes on along the minus strand of PVJH01017779.1, from coordinate 5,518 downwards.
TTTACTTCAGTGATCGTGTTGGGCCATTGAGCCTCGAGGAATGCCAGATTCATAGAACAAAGTGTTCTTGCATTGAGGGAGCACCAGGGTGAGGGCCCAAGGTCCATCTGCTACCCTAATATTTGGCCTATAGATATGTTCTTAATTTTATTCCCAACTTATAATAGATAGTTGTATCTATGTACAGACATACCTATATTTAGACCTCTGTAAGTGCCCTTTGCCTTCTAGCTCTTTCCTCTATTTCCTTCCATCTCCCTCCTGTCCCACCATCATGTTCCACATTCATTGGCATTTCATTGTTTTCTCATAGATTCATTGTCCTTGCTTAATCCCGACCAGACCTCCCATACCCTCCTTTCCATCGATTCCTAACCACTTATTGCTCCCCCAACCTGTCCATGTGTTTGTCCTCCCCTCCTTCTCCTCTCCATTCTCGTGTCCCCAGGAATCATTTGCCCCGTCCATTCTGTGGCGCAATGGGTCTCCAGAGGGATGTATTCATCTGAGCATCATGTGTCAGTGTGGAGCTTGGACAAGCTCTCTTCCTCTTCCTCCCTTCTTTTCTTTGTCCCTGTAGGTGTGGGATGCTGGTCCCTCCCTCACCCTGTTCTCTGCCATGCCCACTACTAGGGATGGAGTCCATCTGACTCTGGTTGCGTCCTACTCTATAGCTCTCTTTTCTTGCATCCTTCCATGTGTCCACGTTGTCTTCATGGTTGGGTGTTTCGTGGTAGGAACTGCTCACCCACTCCGGTTTCTGTGGAGACAAGACCTGTACTCCCTCCCTGGGTGGATTAGTGCCCCATTCCCTCAGTTATCCTATCACTTTTGAACTCCCTTTTAACTCCCCTACCCCCATCCTTCCCCCATTACTGTGTTACATCCAACATGTATCTCCCTGAGTTTGGTCCTCCCTCCTCCCCTTACCCTATCTCTTGGGCCAGCTAATATGGCATATAGGAGTCTTTTATACTCACCATACTGTTTCTACTTACCTCAAGGGGTCCATGCCGTACTTATCCTTTTGTGATTGACTGACTTCGCTTAGCATAATTTCCTCCAGTTCTTCCCATGCAGAGATGTGTTTCATGTGCTCATCTGAGCTTTTGAGTGAGGCATAGTACTCCATTGTGTGTATGTGCCATAGTTTTTTGATCCATTCATATACTGATGGAAATTTAGGTTGCTTCCAACTCTTTGCAATTGTGAATTGTGCTGCAAATAAACATTGGCGTGCATTCCACTGGCTGTGGTTTATTTCTTGCCTCTTCTGGATATATACCCAATAGTGGGATAGCTGGATCATCGGGTAGCTCAACTTCCATTTTCCTTAAGTATCGCCAGACTGCTTTCCATAGAGGCTGTACATATCTACATGACCACCAACAATGAAGTGTCCCTATTTTACCACATCCCCTCCAACATTTGTTGCCCTCCTATTTTCTGTTCTGGGTTAGCCTCACGGGTGTTAGATGATATCTCATGGTTGTTTTGATCTGCATTTCTCTGATGGCTAATGAGCGGGAGCATTTTTTCATATGTTCATTGGCCATGTGGACCTCCTCCCTAGTGAAGCTTTTTTCATTTCTTTTTCCCATTTCTTCAAAGGGTTATCTGTTTTCCTCTTCTTGCAGGAAACAAGGGTATTGTAGATTTTTGTCATAAGCCCTTTGTCTGTTGTATCGTTACTAAAAATTCTCTCCCAGTCTGTGGGTTGCCTGGCTACCCTCTTGGTAAAATCTTTTGATTCACACATGTGTTTTATTCTTAGTAAGTCCCATTTGACAATTTCAGGTTCCCCTTCATGTGTACCCTGTAATAGTGCAGTTAGCCTTTGTATTCCCTGGGTCAAGGTTCTTAGGTTTTCCCCAATTCTCTCGCTAATGGTTCTGATGGTTTGTGGTTTTACTTCCAGGTCTGTGATTCACCTCGAGTTTGTTCTTGTGCATAGGGGGAGGTTGAGATCCTATTTCATTTTTCTACATGTAGATTTCCATTGTCTCCAGCACCATTTGTTGAAAAGGGCATCACCCTCCCATTTGATACTTTTGGGGCCTGTGTGGAAAATCTGGTGTCTATATGTTAATTTTCTTATTTCTTAGTTTTCTATTCTTTTCCATTGATCTGTGTATCTGTCATTATGCCAGTACCATGCAGTTTTGACCACTGTGGCTTTGAAGTAAGTGTGAAACTCAGGTAAAGCCAGCCCTCCGACTGTGTTCTTATCCTTGAGAAGATCCCTGCTAATTCTGGGCTTTTTCCCTCTCCATATGAAGTTTGTGGTCAATTTTTCCAGTTCTCTGAAGAAGGTTGTTGGTATTTGGATCAGGATAGCATTGAACTTATAAAGTGCCCTCGGTTTGATAGACATCTTTATTATATTGAGTCTCCCAATCCATGAGCATGGGATGTTCCTCCATTTGAGGAGGTCACTTTTCGTTTCCTGTAGTAGGGTTTTGTAGTATTCCTCGTATAGGTCTTTTATTTTTTGGTCAGGTACATCCATAGGTACTTCAATTTATTCTTGGCTATTGTGAATGGAACTGCTTTCTTGATCTCCTTTTCTGTGGTCTTGTCAGATGTGTACAGCAGACCAATCAACTTCTGTTTGTTGATCTTGTATCCTGCCACTCTTCCATATTCCTCTATCGCTTTTAGTACTCTGGATGTGGAGCTCTTGGCATTTGTAATGTAGAGGATCATGTCATCAGCGAATAATAATAATTTGACCTCCTCCTCTCCCATTTGGATACCTTGGATGTCTTTTCGTTGTCTTATGTTATTTGCTAAGACCTCCAATACTATATTGAATAGTAGTTGGAATAAGGGGCATCCTTGTCTAGTCCCCTTCTTCAGTGGGATTGATTTAGTCTTTACTCCGTTGACTATTATATTAGCTGTCGGCTTCTCATAGATTGCTTGTATTAACTTGAGGAACTGTCTTTCTATTCGTATCTGTCTGAGTATCTTGATTAGGAAAGGGTGTTGGATATTGTCAAATGCTTTCTCTGCATCTATAGATATTATCATATGGTTCTCATACTTCATCTTATCAATATGATGTATAATATTGATGGGTTTACGGATGTTAAACCATCCCTGCATCTTTGGGATGAATTCTATCTGATCCTGATGGATTATGCTTTTTATATATTCTTGTATTCTATTGGCCAATATCTTGTTGAAGATTTTTGCATCTATGTTCATTAGTGATATTGGTCTATAATTCTCTACTCCTGTGGGATCCTTTCCCTGTTTGGGTATCAAAGTTATACTGGCTTCATAAAATGAGTTGGGGAGTTTTCCATCCTTCTCTATACTCTGGAAAACTTTGCGGAGGGTTGGCGCCAACTGTTCCCTGAAAGCTTTATAGAATTCCCCAGTAAAACCAACTGGTCCAGGAGCTTTTTTTGTTTGTATATTCTTGATAACCATATCTATCTCTTCTCGTGATATGGGTTTGTTGAGTTCCTTAACCTCTATCTGGGACAATCTAGGGAGGGTTTGTTTTTCTAGGTATTTTTCTATATCTTCCAGATTGTTAAACTTGTTGGAGTATAGATCTTCGTAGTACTTTGTGATGATCTGTTTAATTTCATTAGGGTCTGTTGTGATTTCCCCCATTTCATTCCTCATCCTGTCTATTGTTGCTTATTCTTCCCTTTCTTTGGTCAGTTTTGCCAGTGGCCTGTCGATTTTATTAATCTTCTCAAAGAACCAACTTTTTGCAGCATTAATCTTTTGCATTGTTTTTTTGTCTTTCCAGTGGTTCAACTCTGCCCTAATTTTTATTATTTCTTTTCTTTTACCGTTGGAGGAATTATTCTGCTGGCTCTGTTCTAGTTGTTGGAGTTTTTGTGAGAGCATGTCTGCCATAAGACTCTCCTAATTTTCATATATGCTCCTATTGCAATCAGGCTACCTCTGATAATTGTCTTTGTAGTGTCCCAGAGGTTTTGATAGGAAGTATTCTCATTCTCATTAATTTCTAGAAATGTTCTGATCTCTCCCTTCTAATCTGGGTCATTACCCATTCATGGTGCAGAAGTTCGTTATTCATCCTCCAAATGTTTACCTTTGTTTTACTAATGGTCCTTTTATTAATCTCCAGCTTTATGGCATGGTGATCAGAGAAGGATGTCTGAATGATCTCTATGTGTTTGAATCTACTTATGCTTGATTTGTGTCCCAGCACGTGGTCAATTTTTGAAAATGTGCCATGTGGACTTGAGAAGAATGTGTATTTTTTTGCATTTGGGTAGAAGGCCCTGAATATGTCTATAAAATCTAGTCGTCTTATTGTGGTATTTAGTTCTATAGCATCTTTGCTGAGCCTCTTTCCCAAAGATCTGTCTTTCTCTGATAGTGGCGTATTAAAGTCTCCTACTATAATCGTTGAATCTGTCACATCTTTTTTCATCTTGTGAAGTCTGTTTAACAAATTTCGCAGGTCTCTCATTTGGCGCATATATATTTATTATGCTCACTGGTTCCTGGTGAAGTGTACCCTTGAGCATTATAAAGTGCCCCTCCTTGTCTCTTTTTATGTCTTGAACCTTGAGGTCTGTTTTATCTGAGATTAGGATTGAGACCCCTGCTTTTTTTGATTCACCATTAGCCTGATATATTCTCTTCCAGCCTTTTATTCTTAGTTTATTCTTGTCTGCAAGCTTAAGATGTGTTTCCTACAGGCAACAGATTGAAGCATTATGTTTTCCAAGCCAGTCAGCCAACCTTTTTATTTTAATGATGGAGTTCAGGCCAATGACATTTAGAGTTATGATCCCAATCTGTGCGTTCATTGCTGGCATTTTGTGTTTTCTTGGTGTGTGTGTTTTCTTGTTCCCTTTTTCATAGCTCTGTTGTGTTTTCATTGGAGGCTTCTTTATTGCTATGCTTTCTACCGATGGCCGTATGTTCTTGGTAATTGGGGTTAGTCTGTTGGCTCCTGGATGAGATTGGAGTATATGATGTTCTCCTCTTTGTGCTTAGTGGGTGTTGGTCTTCTGGCCATAGTGAGTTGGCAAGGATTTTCCTCAGGGTAGGGTGTCTCACGGCATATTCTTTGAGTTTTTCCTTATCTTGGAAGACCCTTATTTCCCCATATATCTTGATTGATAGCTTTGCAGGGTAAAGAATTCTAGGGGAGGCGTTCTTTTCCTTCAACTTCTGGAAGATATTGGTCCACTGTCTTCTTCTCTTCATGGTTTCTGTTGATAGGTCTGCACATATCCTTACCTGAGGGAACTTATATGTGACCATCCTCTTTTCTCTTGCTGCTCTCAGGATTCTCACTTTTTCCTAGAAGTTGGATAGGTTAACTATTATATGTCTTGGTGACTTCTTCCTGGGGTCTAGTCTACTCAGTGTCCTCTCTGCTTCCTGTATGATAGGCTGGTTCTCATTCATTAGGTTAGGGAAATTTTCTTTCAGAAATTCCCTTGTTAAGTTAGCTGTTGATTTCTTCACTGTGTCTTGTTCTGGTAAGCCAATGATTCGGATGTTGTTCCTTTTC
>PVJH01017778.1:0-46910 GCA_004026705.1 Nesogale talazaci | reverse complement strand
CCCCGAGGGGTGGTCCTGCCTCTCACACCCTGTCTGACAGGGTTGCTGCAGGTCGGAAGGAGGCCACTATTTCAGTCCAGAGGTAGTGTGCCAGGTGACACCCAGAGTGAGTGTCACATGACACCCTGCTCATGTGACCTGGCCACACACATGCCTTCTACCTCATAGAGAACAAAATGAGATAATCCACGGGCAATCACATAGCTTAGATCCTATCGGAAAGCTCATGAAATGTAGCAGTTATTTCCAATATGCACAAGATATAAAAGTTCCTATTGTCTGTAAGGAGAGTCTGGGACAGACTCTTCCTAAAAACGCAGCCAGAAAGACGCTGATACTAAGTTGTCGTTAAGGACTGAACAGGCCATCACGGAACGGGCTTAGAATCATGGGCCACTTTTAATGGGCTTCCAACAAAAAAATATGTACACGCTCCAGATCGAAAGACAAATTAAGTTTTTGGAAACACAGCCATGTGAGCTAACGCCAATAAGCAGCAATTGAGCCTGCACAGTGTCTAGGCCCTAACGAGCTCTGGACCTCTACTTTGTCATCACCTCCCCTCTGACTCGCAGAAGTTGACAGGGTGATAAAAAGCAACTGGTCTTCAAGCAGCAGTCTTTCACATCCCTCACCTCCTGAAGTCCTGTGTCTAGCTTTCTCTTCTCTCCCCTAAAATCTGCCCTCAGGGTCTGAGACACAACACGTTCTCTGCAGGCATGACGTCACCCACCTGGGCTCCAGGACCGTGCAAGCGTGCCTGCCCCTGCTGGTTCCACAGTACTCCTCGCCTAGGTACACTTCCATATTTCTTGCGGAGCTTAAAATGCCCACAGAAACGATTTCTTCACCTCCATCAGGGTCACAGGTCAGGTACAGGAAGCAGGGGCTGTCCTCTGAGTTGTTCAGGCTCCTCTTCAGTATTACTAGATCCTTGCTGAAAAGAAAAAACAAACAATGTCACACAAGGTCGTTTTGAGAGCACTGCTCCCGACCCACTTGAGACCATAACCCCGTGGCTGATCTGAAGAATTGGGCCCGAGCTGCCTCTTAGGTTTCCAAGGCTGTCAGTCTCTACAGAGGCAGGACCACCGCCTCTTTCTGCAGGCTGCATTATCGGAGTGGGGGTTGGGGGGCTCTTGGTGCTGGGGCTGTTCAGTTTGAACCACTGTCTGGATTACTGGCTACGTGCTAAACTGATGACTAGTCAGGTTCCCTGTTAAGCCACATTCTTGTTACCTGCCATCGAGTCAGCTCCGACGCATAGTGACCCTGCCTGCTCCTGTGCCGTCCCCATCAGCCTTGGGAGGATTGAGCCAACGGTGGTCATCACTGGGTCAGGTGATCTCACGGAGGGTTCTCCCCTTTTTTGCTGGCCCTATCCTTAACCATCACGATGTTCTTCCCAGAGGTCGATCCTTGTTGAAGCCGTGTCCAATGTCACTGAGTCTCAACTGAGTTTCTATGCGGCATCTAGATGTACTTCTCCCTGCTACCAAAAGCCTAACCCCTGTAGGTTTGATAGGAGGTCCATGTAGTTTGTCAAACACCAGACCAATGCTCAGGTGGGAACTCCTCCAGGAAATCGGTGCTTCACACATCACAGCCTATTCCCTGACGCTCGACTCAATCACTTGTGTTCACGCCTCACTAAATAAATCAACCAGAGACCAAGTATGGGCAAAAGTCGGGGGGTGGGGGTAAGGCAGAATGGCCTATCTTTTTCAAAGCATCCGTCATTAAGGACTCTCGACAGTCGCACTTGGACTTGGGTTGGGGGTCAGTTTAGGTCAGTATCTACAAAGTAGGACTTCGTGGATTTTCATGGCTGCGACGTTTTGCAAACGACCCCAGCTGCAGTCAGGGCTCAGCTGCTCCCTGAAAAAAGTTGGAAGTTCGAACCTGGCAGCCACTCGGCGGGTGAAAGTGCTTGTGGCCAGTTTCCCTGAAGATTTCAGCCGCGGAGGCCCGTGTAGCTCCTCGTCCAATAGAATCCTTGAGTTGGGCAGCTTTGTTGCTTGGGGATGCTTCTCCCCGAGGCTTTCTTCACAGGCAGCTCTGGCTGCTCTTACTCATTTCTCGACGGGGTACCATCGCCAATTTGGTTTTGACAAAGGTTCTGACTGTCAGGGTTAACACCCCACCCCCCAAAGTAACCTCACATCCTTACTCGTGGTTTTTCTTAATGCCGAGATCTTTACAGGAGCAGATAGCCTCATCGTTCTCCAGTAGGGTTTGGTGGGTTCGAACCTCTGACCGTGCAGCCCACGATTTCCAGGGCATCGAGGGGGATGCTTGAGAAAACTGCCGAGTGTTCAGGCCGCCTTCTGGCATCCCCATTCGCCCAGGCTCGTCCTTTCCCGCCGAACCCCGCCCCACGGCCTCCACCTTGGCCCCGTTCCCAGCACTCTCTGTCCAGACCTTACCCCCCCTCCCGCGGCCAGCACACGGCCGCCCACAGCTCCACCCCCGGATCCGGCCCGGGGTCCCCGCGCCCCCCGCGCAGTCCCTGGGGAGCGCGGCTGTCCCCGGGCGCAGCAGCCCCCGTCCCGGCCGCCGGACACACCCCGGAGCAGGCGGCGCCAGCAGCTCCTCCCAGTCGAACTCCCCGGCGCCGAGGGCACCTCGGCTGAGAAAGAGACTCCGGGCCAGGCTCCCGCACGGCGCATCCCAGGAAGAGGCCAGAGTCGGGCGGCAAGTCAGGTCCGGGGCCTCGGTCCCGGCCTCCATTCCGCCGCCTCCGGCCCGCCCCGGCCGGAACCTCTTTTCTGGAGCCGAGTTTCCGCCAGGAGGGAGTTGAAGGAAGGACGCCGAGCAACTTCCGGGCCGCCGCGCTCAACGGGCCCCCGCACCGCCGGAAGTCTCAGCGGGGAACCGGTAGACGGGCGGCACCCGGTTGCCACGGACGCGCATGCGCGTGACGTGCGCCCTCGGACCCTGCGCAAACGTTGGCGGAGCCGGGAAAGCGGGAGATTAGAGGAAGCGCATGCGTAGTGTCGGGGCGCGTCGGCGGGATGCAGGGCGCTGGGGAACGCGCTCGTTTTGCTGTCGTTGACCCGGGACAAGACGACAAGCCTGGGTGGCCGACGGTTGTGTGTTGGGCCGTTCCGGAATGTAGGGCCGCTGCGCTGCCGTCAGGTGGTTCTGCTCTGGTCGCCTCCTCTCCTTCCGCCTGACCGCCAGACACTCACCTGGAACCTGACCTGTGTGACCCGCAGGCGGCTATGGGGCCGGGAGCGCGGACCTGTTTTTATTTTAACTCCTTTTCCTGCGGAGATTCAACTCCACTCCTGTCCCCTCCCACAGACCTTGTCACCCCCGAGGTGGATGCCTGCAGTTTGAAGGGAATGGCAGCGCTGAGCCGGCAACACTGGGGCTGGGCTCCAGGTTCCGACCACGATCGGAAGACTTGAGGCTTGCGGCACCTGCCCGTGTCACCTATTTAAGCTCATGCCAAACCAAGCTGGCCGCCATCGAGTCAGTGCTGACACTTAGCTACTGTGGGTTTCTGAGACTGCAGCTGTTGAAGGCAGGGGCCCTCAAACTTTTTAAACAGCCGGCCAGTTCACTGCCCCTGAAACCGTTGGAGGTCCGGACTGTAGCTTAAACACACACACACACACACAACTATAAACAAATTCATTCTGGCCTGGGATGAGTTGACTGGGCAGCAAAAACACCCAGTGGGAAGGATAAATATCCTTGGTGGACCCCATGTGGCCCAAGGACCATAGTTTGAGGACTCCTGGTGAGGGAGTAGGGAACCTTGACTTTCTCCCTCAAAGCTGCTGGTGGATCATATGGATCATGGTCCAACACTACCCCACAGGGTATCTTGCAGGAGGGGTCCAGTGGCTGCGTAGGAACAGAACTGACCTGTTTTCTGAAGCAGCAGCACCCTGAGTACCAAGGGTCTGATGCCCACGCTTATAGAAATCTGGAAGTGGAGGAGAGAATGTGGTATTGCAGGCTCTGCTCCTGCCCTGGGAAGAGCTAGCCAGGAGCAAGGCCAGCTTGGATAGAAGCTACCTTGGACTTGAAGACTTTATGAGCAGGATGAAGAAAAATGGGAGATCAAGGTAGAGCTGTTCCATACCACCGTTCCACTGTGTGTATTTATGCCTGGTGTGTGTGTGTGTGTGTGTGTGTGTGTGAAATCCCTCTGCAATTGAACCCTTTGGACTCCTTTGTAGAAATCCAGTTTGGGATTCAAGACTCTTGTTTGGACCAAAGGATGGCACCCCTGTTCTCTCCACACCAGCAAGCTACAGCCCAAGCCATCCAACAAGTGCCAACTCATCGCCACCTGGTGTGGGTTTCAATAAGAGAGGGTAGCTGTTGACTGATGTAGAATGTCCCGTCTTTCTCCCGGGGCACTGCTGGTGCTTTTGCACCGTCGCCCATGCCTTGTAGCCAGTACACCACGAGGGCTGTATTCGCTCCCTGAAACTCCCTGCCACCCCAACCCCAATTACCTTTAGCCACAACTTCCACTGTTCCTGAGAGTGTCGTTTTACAAGGGAAGTCAGTGCCTTTGGGAACCCTCTAGAGAACCCTCTACATCAGTGATGCTTGTGTGTATGTGTCTATAGAAAGCAAGAAGTGACTTCCACAGTGGTAGAAGTAACTAGGCCCATGCAAGTTGTAAGTCATGTGGAAACTGGAAGTATCTCATGACGTGTGTAGCTACACAGGCTGATGAAGAGAAAGCCGGAAGACCGCAGACTGGTGGATTCAGAGCTCAGTGGATCTGAGTTTGGCCAAACAACCCAAGGTTGGCAATCTGCTGATGGTTCTTGGTGATACAGCAGGTCTGTGAGCAAGATACAGAATTCAGGCCTAGCAGTAGAACTCAGCTAGGTTCAGTGCACTATCAACATATATGAACAGTAGGCTACACCCCAACAAAACACCCTCAATTGTATCCAGGCTGTGACCAGATTAAGGAGGTGGCACTTGTGCTAGTTGCATAATCTCCTGTCAACTTTATATTAAAGAATGAAGGATTTGGAAATGATGGCAACATGCGTACAAATATGCTTGACACGATAGACGTATGGAATGTTCTAAGAGCTGTAAGAGTCCCCAATAAAATGATAAAAAAGGTGTGAAGCAGTCGAGTCTAGCCTGTCAATCAGGTTCATTGGCAGCCTGGTGATACCTCCTTGTAGGAATGGCCTTCTAATGAGGATTCTGGGAACTTCCTCTCTTTCTCCTGGGAGGCAGCTGCACACTCACTTGACTTCACCTTCCAGTGGAGGAGCCACATGGTGACCCAAGCCAGTGTTGACATGCTTCCACTGCTACTGGATCTACAAGATTTTCCACCCACTGGCTTATGACGTTCCTTCATTTGACAACATTGCATGGACTAGCATAGGCTTTATGGGCTAATATTAGACTTATGGACTTGGTCTTGGATGGGCTGAGATGTTTCCTCAATGTACAATAGCTCTTTCATATAAATTCTTAATATGAGTGTCTCTGGATTTGTTTCTCTAGTCAACCCAACCCAATACAAGACTCTCGCTCATTATTCCTACAACTGCTTGGCTGCTTCACAGAAGGTCCCATCATGGAGTGGACCAAACTATATGAGATTATATCATGGGAGAACTCTGGTCTAGCTACGCTGACATAAAACCTAATGATAAGCATCCATACCTCTCCATATAACATTATCAACCTGCTGTTTGGGTAAAAGTTGAATTTCTAGGGGTGAATTCTGTGATAAAGGCCAAAGCGTTGGGGGGTTCTACCACTCTCAGAGCAGCAGATTTGTTCAACATTTTCTCCTATTCTTTGCAGGACCCTCTATTGTGACCCCTTTAGGAGTATTTAGCAGAGATATCTGACTCCATTTCATTCTAGTCTGCAGGTGATGGAGGTTGAGGTATGCTTGGTCCACTAGTCCTTTGAATAAATTATGTTTGTGATCTTTGATATTCTTCACCTTTTTCCCCCTTATCAAAACAAAACAAAAAACACTAGCTCTCCCCTTCACAGCTATGTATAAGAGAGCAAGAAATTTATCTCTGAAACTAAAATTTGATAATTGACGGGGCAAAGGCTTTCAAAAAAAATTAAGCTAAAATGTCACAGAATACAAATTTACTCAAATGACAGAAAAGGACAAAATAATTGAAAAAGACGAGCAGCATCAACATGAACATGAAGGGATGAGCATTAAGACAGAAATGAAATCTTTTTTTGAGTTATTTTGTTTTTTGTCACAACTCCATAAAAAATGTTCCATTTCCTGAACCCATCCAGGGGCAAAAGTAAAAGCAATGATGAAAATTTGATGGATTTTCAATGTCTAACAGTACCTTCCTACCTCTAAATCACCCACACCCTGCTCCTCCCCCCCAACAAAACAAAACAAAAACAAAATATGGAATTACATGCAATGTAGTTTATGATGAGTCAAATCGGGTTGAAAGATGTTGTTCACAGGTTGTTCACAAAATGAGAAACCATACAGGAATATGATCCTCAATACCTTCTAGAAAGACTGGGAAACAGCTTTATTTTACAAGGCACTATGCCTCACAATCAACGTGAATTTTCTGCCCTTGAGTCAATTCCTCCTCACGGTGGTCATGTAGGGCAGAGCAGAGCAGTCCAATAGGAATCCAAGACCGTAAATCTTTTTGGGAGCAGAGCGACATCTTTCTGGCCGGGGATGGCTAGGAGGTTCAAACTCTAGGCATTAAGAACCATTAGGACCCCCTAATGCTTGATGGTTGTTGACAGGTGCATATGTGTTACCTCTAACTTGCTGGCCTCTTGTGTCACACAATGAAACGCTGCCTGGTCATACTCCATGCTCACGATCATTGCTAAATTTGAGTCCATTGTTACAACTACCGTTTCAATCTGTAGTTCACTGAAGATCTTCCTCTTTTTCGAATGCGCTGTGGAAAAAAGAACCAGGGAGAGAGTGTATACAGAAAGACTCTCAGCATTCATACATTAAGAAGGTTGGGAGGCCAAGGGTCCCGTGGAGGAAATCTTCACCTTCCTGGGTTGGAGTTGCATCCCACTCACATTCACCTAAGTAAAAGTTCCCCCCACAAATAGTTTTAAGGTGCTGTTTGCAAGCACATGACTAGCATGATGTACACTTGGAATTCAACTGCTTGATGGTTATCTGCCTGAAGGTTGTCAGCCATCTAAGGCAACCAGACCCAATGGTCAGGCCCACCCTAAGTTGACCCTCTCCCTTCTGATAAGGTCATGGACTGTTCCCCTAAAGGAGAGCTTGAAGACACCTAAGGTCAAACCAAGTCAGACACAACCAAGGTTAGGCTGCCATCTTGATTTTAAAGTCTGTCTAATTTGTTAGGTATGTCTTTCTATTACATGTATACCTCTAGTGCCCCCCCCTTCCTATTGCATGTGCATCCCTAGCCCACCCCCTCCTGTTATGGGTATGTTTATCATACAACCCTTTCCTGTTACATATGTGCTTATGGTGGTCTGTGTGCCCAGATTATATAAGTTCATGAGATTACATTGCTCACCTTCTCTCTGCTTGGATTGGCTCCTAAAGTCATGATGACTGAGGAGATGAGCCTTTGCATGCTTTCTCTTGTCTAATGTCTCCTTGGTTTTACCCTTCAGTTATACAACTGCCCCTTAGACCCATTCGGTTGTAAGAAAGCTGGTCCCCCACACCCTTACTTTTACCAAGCATAGTATCCTTCTCCAGGCACTAGTCCCTCCCGATAACATGTCTAAAGTACACGAGGTGAAGTCTTGCCACCCTTGATTCTAAGGAGCATTCTTCTTCCAACACATCAATGAAAACACCAATAACAGAATCTTAAAAAATCAAGCAAAACCCACTGAGTTGCCTCAAACTCACAGTGACCCCACAAGACAGAGTAGCACTGCTACAGTGAGTTTCCATGGTAGGGTGTTAAAGACTGATGAGGCCGTGGGGTCTGCTTTCAGAAGAGCAGTTCGCTATCCTCCATGTGTGCTTTTGGGATATTTGTGAAATCACAAGTTATTGGAAAGTGCAAGAGATCACAGTGCTTCAAAAACACTGACATGAATCATTGTCCAGTAAAATGGGGAGAGAAACAGCTTTGATGATGGAAGCCCTTGGTGAAGATTTTAAAATAAACTCAGCAATAGTACGAAAAAATAAAATGAATTTTTGTTTCTTTATTGACATTGTTACTAAGTATCAGTTCCTGTTTCTGTCCAATGTCTCCTCTGTCCCCCACAATCCATGGCATTGGTTCTACAACCTCTGGATAATGGCATTATCCAAAATATTTAAGTAATTGACCCACCTATTGCCATTGAGTTGATTCTGACTCACAGGACCCTAATAGGGGTTCTGAGACTGTAAATCTTTATGGGAACAGATAGTCTCAACTTCCTGCTGCAGAGTGACTGGTGGGTTTGAAGTGCCAATCTTTTGGTTGGCAGCCCAAGGCTGACCAAACAGGGCCACCAGGACCTTACAGGAACCTATCACTCCCAAGATTGATTGTCAGCATGGGGACTTGAAAAATGACATTGGAGTATCAGGTAAGACTCATGTCCTTGATGCAGTTTCAGTTAAGTAATAAACCACAATGGTTAAGGAAGAGAGCAGAAGATGATGCTTAAGAACTGGGGATTCTTCTTTGTCAACTGCGATAATCTATGCGACAGAAAGTCATTGAACTCAAGAACACATTTATTCAAGACACACACACACACACACACACACACAACAAGACATTAAGACATTGATAGTGGTGTTTCAGAAAAGAGTACTTCACTTTACATTGATAATGCAAAGAAATTCTAAGTAGAGTAAGGGTTTCAGTGGGGGGGGGTGTTACAATGATGATGGAGGGTAGGAGGATAAAAGGGAGACCATGTTAAGGAGTTCTAGTAGGAAAAGAAAGTTTGGAAACAGATTGTGGTAGCAATTGTACAATTTTGCTTGATGTGGTTGAACTATGGAATGATTTGCTATCTATATAAAATCCCAATTAATAAATTAAAAAAAAACACCCAAGTTGAACTATAAGCAACTGATGTAATGTGTCTATTAAAAATGAATTTTATCCATATCTCTTTTTTGGGTAGTGTGTGCTTTTATCTGCATCTAGTTTGAATAAACATACAAATCATAAATTTTTTTTAAAGTTTCATTTCTTTTTTCTTTAAAAAATTCTTATCATCAATTTTCTTTTTTTCTCTTTAGTTTCTTTTCTAGTCCTATGAGATGAAAAGAAGTACTTCCTAGGCACTTGTGAGGTCTGATTCTTAATAGACAGCTAGAGAAAACTCCTGGTGAAGGCTGATCACGTTCACGGCTGCCCTGTGGGATTTCCTGCTCTCCCAGGTCTCCCCTCTATTTTGTCAACAGCTTCCTCGTGAAGGGTTGATAACGAGAATAAAACATTGTACCTTCATTTCTTCAACACTCTTCTTTGATGTAGATCAGAGTTTCTGTCTCATTTTCCACATTCCCTTTGGGGAATTAATTGCCAGGCCGGTTAGGTGGTGGTAAATTCCTTCAAGTTTTGTTTGTATGACATAGTTTTTAACCTATCCATGTGTCAAGTTTAAGGTTATTGAAAACAAGATTCTAGGTTGGCTTTTCTTCCCCTTTCTCTCCCTGAACATTTCTGCCTTTTTCTAGACATTTTTCAAAAACTTCCACAGATACCTCAAGGTCCCTAGGTAGAGCAGACAATTTGACTTGACCACTAAAGGTTGTCAGTTCAATCTCACCTGGAGGCGCGATGAAAGAAAGGTGTGATGACCTGTGCCTGTAAAATTGAAAGCCAAGGAAATTCTTTGTGTTTTTTTCTCTTCAATATTTGTTTATTTATTTTTTTTAACGGAGGTAGCCAACCTGTAACCAGATAAGGCACAGGTTATTTCTAGAGCCCTGGTGCCTTCTTTATACCTCTTTTTCTGTTAAAAAAAAAAAGATGGAATGGTGTATAAGTGACATGGCCATTCATCTTCCCATGAGTGCTGTGATCTTCCTCAATGGAATTCAGAACTCTATGAAAGAGCAGTGATGCCAAGGGAGTTGATGTCACACAGCCTGGGGCCTGACTGGTAATAAGAGCAGGAGGGGGCACTGACTGTACATTCCTGTGGCTCAGTCAGAACCCGTGCACTTCAACCTTTGAACCTACTTATTCCTAAAAGGATCATTAGAACTGTCTCAAACTAGAGGTTCTCAACATTCCTAGGAAAATGCCCTATTCCTTAACATTTATTTTCTTTGTAATTTCTTCCTGCTGTTGGCCTTCAGCACGTTCTGAAGAGCTTCAAGCTCTTCAAGATGCAGATCCTGGGGCCGGGGAGGCAGGGGCTGGGGACGCAGGAGCCGGGGACGTAGGAGCTGAGGACCTAGGAACTGGGGACGCAGGAGTCGGGTACCCTGGAGGAGCAGACGATGGTGCAGCAAGCATGGATTATGGTGGAGGTGGATCGCCATCCTTTTCAAGTTGTGGTAAGTGTGCTTGACAGACTGCTGATCTCTCCCTCCTGGTCCACGCTCCCCCAGTTTCAGAGTGCTAGGCTAAGCAAATTGGATTGCCCGAAGGATCGAAGACGGAGGAAAGCTTGAGGCCTACCACACATGCAGCAGGAGGGAGTAGGGAGAGGCTTCTGGACACCTGAACTGTGCAGCTTATCCCTTACTTTGGAGCCCGAGAAAAGTATTTGTCTGAGAACTCCTAGGGGCCCCTCTAAAGCCCGAGGTGCCAGGACCCAGGTAGCAGAGATGATCACTCTGCAGAAACAAAACAAAACCAAAAACCCATCCGAACCCCCTGCCATAGAGTTAATCCCAACTTCTGATAACCTACCCGGGCAGAGCAGACTAGCCCCCATGGATTTCTGAGACTGTCAACATTTTCAGGAATAGAAAGCCTCATCTTTCAAAGAAAGAACGAAAGCCTCACCTTTCTTCTGAGGAGCAACTGGTGGTTTCGAACCGCTGACCTTGAAGTCAGCAGCCTCACATGCAGCAGTCCTGTGTGTGTTTGCCGTTCAGCGACACCTGACTGCATGGGAAGAAAAGACGAAAGTTCTTTCAACTTTCTCTTCTCCCTGGATTTTGTAGGATCAGCCCTGTGCCCCTCAGAAAAAGAAGCCTTGTCAGAGGAGGGGTTTCTGTGTTGGATGAACGCATCACTCCAGGGTGACTGGAAGCAGCCACTCTGCAGGGAAAAAGATGAGCCTTTCTGCTCCTGTAAAGACAGACAGAGAGCCTCATATGAGGAGCTGACCCCAAGGGCCCAAGTAGAAAAAAAAATTTTGAGAATGATAATGGCAACAAATGTACAAAGGCGCTTGACACAATGGATGGATGCATGGATAAGAGCGGTGCAAACTCCCTGCAAAATGATTTTAAAGAATAGAGTCTCAGACCCTGCCCTTCAGGACACTACGGAGCAAGAATTAACTCTATGGTAGCATGTGTGTGTTTCCCATTCACCAAAAAAACCCTTTGCCCACCCCTGGGCCAGCTCGTGCTTCCTACTGAAGAGTCACTCAGTTCACACACATAAAGCTCATAGTCTGGTCTTCCGTCTTCCTCCTCGGAAAGAGAGTGTATTCAGAGATTGCGGAGTGGGAGTGGCACAGGGTGGGCGTGGGGCTGGGGGCCCCTCCATTCACCGTGTGCCTTCCCTTCCCTGCCCAGCACACTGTGGTCTCTTCGACCTCAAGACCATCATCATGCTCTGCCTTGCCAGCGGTATTCTGCTCTCGCTGCTTGCACTGCTCTGTCTCACCCTGGGCCTGCGCTCCAAATTGGCCAGGTCGACCAAGCTAATTGAGTGAGTATCAGCGACGGAAATGCCCCTCTCAATCGCAGCACGGGAGGGAAGAAGGGAAGGGGGTGGGTGTTCTGCTTGAGCAGGACCCTGCCTTGTCACGTCAGCAGACACATCAGGGGTGACGTCACCCAGTGTCGTCACTCTCTGGATGGCCTCCTGCCCCAGACCGTGCAACGGAACCCTTAGTCATGTTTGCTCTGGTCTCTATGCCCAAATCATGGGAAAGCAGAGTGGTGACGCGTGTCGGCGGGAGTGCTTTAAACGTCCTGTTCCTTAGAGGACGTGTGGACTTTGTCACACTGACTTTGTCAAATCTTTCGACATTGAATTATCACTTAACCACCATCACTACCAACCCTTAAAGACAGCGTCTTCCCTTTCCCTTCATTCTCGAAGAAGTGACAGCTATAGATTAATGAATACAAATTGCCCCCCAGAGAATGCGACAAAACCAGTGGCCATAAAAACACAGGCAGAACGACTGTGGGCGTTTGGAGCGGGTGCAGATGAGACCCTGTGATAAAGCCGCCTCGCGTCTGAGCGATGGTCATGGCTCTGTTGGGACTACCAGCCTCTGCGCTGAGCCTCTAGGGTCTCAGCCTCCTACAGCTGTTGACGCACACAAGCTGGGCTTTTGAGAAGCGTTTTTTGCTGTGAGGGCAAACTTTAGCGCCTTCTTTAATTCCCAATCACTTTCTGCTGAAACACTGCAGAGAGAGTGTTTGGACAGCCTTTTTAGGGTTCGCTCTCTGACAGTGTCACCTGGTGTTGTCTCTAGGGAAGCCCCTGTCCCTGGGGAAGTGGAAATATCACTCCTTGCCAATAAGCCCCTTCTGACTCCCAGGGATCCTCTAGAATGGAGTGCTGTCAATCTTTATGGGAGTAGAAGGTCTCATCCCCCCCCCTCGGACTGGCTGGTGGTTTTCAACTGTCTTCAGTCTTACAGTTGGAAACCTAGCTTGTAGCCCATACCACTACCATGCCTCCTGAAGGGACGAGCAGGAGGTGGGAGTGGAAAAGCAAAAAGCAGTTTAGTTGGAATCTTGGCTTGGTGCGGTTCTAGCTTGGGATTGTGAGCTCATGAAGGGACTGTCCTCAGCCTGGAGGCTTTGTGAGTCAGCTCTGCTTGGCTTGCTTCACCCCAACCAAACTCACTGCCAACCAGTTGATTCCACCTCTTGGCACCCTCAGAGGACAGGGTAGATGGGCCCCCGGGGGTCTCCCGGCCTCTAGCGGAATCGGCAGCCTGGTCTTTCTCTTGCGGAGCAGCTGGTGAGTCTGAACGGCTGACCCCACAGTGAGCTGCCTACTGTGTAACCACTCTGCCATCAGGGTGCCTCCCTTTGCTGCCTTCAGGGACTTCAGAGACACAGAGTGTTCTCTGTGGGGACGGGCCTGTCCTTGGGGGGTGCCAACAGGGAAACATTCCGCGACCAGCCAAAAGGCTGGCATGCGAGCGAGCTCTGAGTCAGTGACTTGGAAGAAGCGCCTGGCCACCTGCCTTAAGCCCCTTGGAGCCATTCTAGTCTGCAACAACAAGAAGTGTCTAAGTCAGCCCATGGGCTGAGCTGAGCTCTGTCGACTGAAGAGCCCAGCGATAGCCTGTGCCAGTCTCGGCCTTGTGTGCACTCCGGTGATGGGCAGGGTTGGTCTCCTCTTGCCCGAGTCAGTCAGGACTTTGGGGTCTCTCACTCATCGCTGATTGCCTGGTAACAGTGAGGCAGGTCTTCAGGCCTGTGGGGAAGCGAGGCTCTGTGAAGAACCCTGGGGCTCTTCTATGCAGGATGGGAGAGACGATGATTGTTGGGATCACAGTGAGTCTGTGAGTGACAGGGCAGGTCCCAGCGCTCAGGCCTTGGTGACCCCTTCCGCATGCATTGTTCACACCCAGTGGCCCTGGAGGGACCTGTTAGGTAGTCCATGCTGGAAACCCACTTTCGCTTATTTTCTGGGGCTCTCTTTTCTATGACAATGTGAGGAGAGGAATTGATTAGACAGGAATGTGGGACAGAGGCTGAGAGCTCAGACTCAGGGCTGGTATCACGTGTGTGTGTGTGTGTGTGTGTGTGTGTGTGTGTGTGAGACACCAGACCTAAACTCCCCAGATATGTCTGAACCTTGTAACAAAGAGACTGAGGGAGACAGAAAGAAAAAAAAAAGACCTGATGCTCTCTGTATGTCTTTTTTTTTTTTTTTTAAAGAGCTGCTTCGAAGGCCTGTATGGATCGAGCATTGTAACAGAGAGACTGAGGGAGACAGAAAGGAAAAAAAACACCTGACGCCCTATGTATGTCTTTTTTTTTTTTTAAAGAGCTGCTTCGAAGGCCTGTATGGAACTACCCATGAGATGCTCAGAACATGACATGCAGAACAAATGTGACACGTCTCCTGGCGTCTGTGACGAGTGCTCCATGTATAGGTCGGCGTGTGACAACCTCCCACCTTGCTTCTGTGACACAAACGAGGGACTCTGATCTGGGCACATCAGCATGCAAATTCCACGAGCTGTATTTCTTTCTTAGTAGAAAGCTTTATTGTACAAGTTCGATAGGGTTTAAAGGATGTACCATATGACATTATTTTTATATGTTTTTGAATAGATGTACGATATTGACAACTTTTTCCCTCCAAAATTTTGTTGTGGTGGCTGGTTAGGCATTTCCTTTACTTACGATTCACCAACCTTTGGACTGATTTTATATCAACCTTTGGATACATCAAAGGTCAATTAAAAGAAGGCACGAGGCTTGATAAGAGTGTTTGTTTTGGAGCCTGTGTGACTTGGAGACTCGTGCTAAGCGCTGCAGGGCATGAAGGCTTCCTACTCTCCTTTCAGGAAACACTTGTCTGGGTCTCCCAACTAAGAAGGGCCCGCTCTCCTAAAGCAACCCCTTGGGGTGACTACATTTCTGAATTCTAGACTAGCAATCAGGCGAAACTTCAGTCCCTTGGTGCGAGGAAGCCAGGCATTCTTCTCTGATGTTCCCGTGGTCTTGCATTGTCTTCTTAGCAAGCTACGGAGCCAGCAGAATATGCCCCCGTCTCCCTCCTCACCCCAGGGCACCCCCACCTCCAGCGGAAGGCACAGCCGGCTCTCACAGCACCTCCAGTGCCTACC
Source organism: Nesogale talazaci (assembly GCA_004026705.1). Lineage (NCBI taxonomy): Eukaryota > Metazoa > Chordata > Mammalia > Afrosoricida > Tenrecidae > Nesogale > Nesogale talazaci. Next base: position 31,976 of record PVJH01017778.1, on the reverse strand, counting down.
AGTCCACAGCAGGGTGTGCTGGTCCTGGGGTGAGCTGCTAAGTCCCACGAGAGTACAAGCTGCTGTTGTCTCAGGGGCTGGCACACACCGTGACCCACAGAGGGCCCCACGGAGTCACCATCTGGTCTCTAGATTGTTCTCAACCTTCCTCATGTCGTCACCCTTTCTTATAACTCTTCATGTTGTGGAATCCCGCCCCCCCCCCCCAACCATAAAATTATTTTTGTTGCCACTTGATCACTGTAATTTTGCTATTAGGAATCGGGCGACCTCAAAGGGGTTATGACCCACAGGGTAAGGACTGCTGCTCTGGCGTGAGCACTGCCCAGAGAACCTCCAGTCCCAGGCATAGGTTTCTGGCTGCAGGGTCGGGAGGAGGGCAGGGACGAGGGACTCCCAGGAAGGGTTTGCACTCAGAAGACCCCATTGGACCCATGACGACAGCTGAGCTCTCCCACTCAGCAGGTTCCCCCGTGACCGTAGAGTCGATGTCAAACCCCGAGAGTGGGCAAAGGCTCCATTTGTCACCTGACCCAACCCTAGGACAAAGGTCTAACCCCATGTCCGTCCACCTCCCCCCCGCTGAGCGGGCTCAGTGTCTACCAGCGCTGTTGCTGTTCTGAGCCACGGCGTCGTTTCTGACTCACCACGGGGAGAAGTGCAGCCCGTAGGGTGTCATCCTCACAGTCATGCCAATGCCGGAGGCCATGGGTGCAACCTCAGTGCCTGTCCATCCTGTTGACGATCTTCCTCTTCTCCTTTCCCTGTTGACCCTCAACTGAGAGAGATGTCCCTCTCCAGGACCTGGCCCCTCCTGAGGACAGATGATGAAGTAGTCTCACCATCTTTGCCTCACCAACCATTCTGACCGTGGAGAGTTCCCTAGTGCAGGGCACCAGCTATGCTCCTGCCTGCACTTTCCGGGCATGAGTGGAGAATGCCCTCCCCAGTTCTGAGGGCATCGCCCATGTCAGTCAGCCCCACAGGTGTTCTATTCTCAGGGAAACCTAACAGTGCCCCCACCCCCCCGCCGTGTAGCTAGAACTGACACGTTTCCCTCGGACCCAGTGGAAAGCTTGTGAAACCAGATACCTACAGAACACAGAGAAGCATAAAAGCCTGGCAGCCCCTGAAGGGGTCCCAGTCCAGACAAAGATGGAGGCTGTAAGGTGGCTCATCCTCCTGACCCTTTTAATTTCGTCACGCTTGGCAGCGTTGGATTTGACGGAATCTGAAGGTAAGAAAGCTAAACCAGATTTGTCCATTAAAATAGCACAGGTCCCTGCCAGAAATGGAAAGGTTTGATATTCGCAGATGGCTCCAGTCTGGAGAAAAACATTATTCTTATGAGATTTTGGAAGGTTCTGAGATTGGTGTAGCTTTTTTTTTTTTTCAGGGCCATCTGACAGTAGATGTAAAAATACCCAAACAGCATTGAATTTTACCAGGTGATTTCGCTTCTAAGAATTTGTCTCTAGGAAGCAATCAGACAAACATGTACATGAGGGTTGTAAAAGCAAATACGACTGTCACTGATGGCCAAAGCTCTGGTCAATCTGTTCAAAGGGGAGCACTCTGGGACAATTGAGAAGAAGAAGAGAGATCTATGAGCACGGTGCCCTGGTCTACACTAGAAAGAAAAACAATCTGAAGTCTGTTCGAGGCGATGATGTTCATGTTTGAAACATGCTACACGCTGCCATTAAAAATACCCAGAAGCAAAAGCAAAGCATTTTCAGGAAGAACAAGAGAGAAGGAAGTGTTTGAACAGTTTGACTGTCATTGTCCACCATGATAAGAACCTCTGGTGGTGGCATGGGTTAGACATTGGGCTGCTCACTAAGAAGTTGGAGGTTCAACCCCACTAGCCCCTCTGCGGGAGAAAGATGAGGCTGTCTGCCCCTAAACAGATTTATGGCTTCAGAGCCCCCCCACCCCAACCCCTGGGCCCTTCTACCCCTACCTCCTGGGACAGGGTGCTGGAATCGGCTCCATTGCAGTGAGTTATGCTTTCTTGTTACCAGGGAGATGGGATTCTTGGATCCTAATCTTTCCTTTGATTTTTTTGAACGGGCAAATATAATACTAATTGAGGCAATCAAATAAGACTGTTACAAGGATATCATCATTCACCAGCTCCTGGTGAGAAAGAAAAAGAAAAACTTTATTTCATGAGCTGAAATTGATATTTGAGTTTCAGGGCGGTTCCACCAAGAAGTAGCTTGTTTGCTTTTTGTTCAGATTCATTGAAGGCTTCGTTTTTTAAACAGCCAAATGAGGCCATTCAGGATGTGGTCATTGAGCTTGATTTCTTTCATTCAGCATAGTTTCAAGATCCACCTTGGCTCTCATGATTGCTGCATTTTCATGTGTGGCCCAATCACATTTCACTTTATGGATATACCATGTTCAATTTAGCCAGTTATCTCTTGATGGACACTTGGGTTCTTCCCCACTTTGGACAATTAGGCATGAAAATTTACACACAATATTTTTTAGGTGGATATATACTTTTCTTTCTCATGAGGGTATGCCTATGTGTGGAATTTCTGGGTCACATGGTTGCAGTCTGTGGACTCGTTTGAAGAACTGACAAATTCTTTCCCACAGCGCCTGTATCACTTTACATTCCTGCCCATCTGTGTATGTGGGTTTCTCTCTCTTGACATCCTTTCCAGTACTTACTCTCTATCTTTTTGAACTAAACATCATAGTGGATATGAAGTGATACTTCATTGTGACTTAAACTTGCATTTTCCTGTTGACTAGAGATGGGGGCATCTTGCTATGAGCTTATTAGTGTCTCTTCTTTGGAGAAGAGCTTGACCCTTTTCTCATTTAAAATTGCATTATTTCTTTTGCCTTGTAAGAATTCTTTAGACATGAAGCTTGTTTTTAAAACTATCTTCTTTCTTAATATGGCCTATATTCCTTTTTAAAGTGTATATAGAGACATCATAAACACCGCATCCCAAAAGATCCAAGGGGGAGCGATCAACTGCGGTCACTTTCTTCCTTCTTGGTAGTGTGAGGTGCCGTCAGGTTGGTTTCAACTCAGAGGAAACCGATGTGCAACAACGAAGCACTGCCCATCCTACGTCATCCTCACAATAGTCGATATGTGTGTGTCGGTGTCAACCCACCTCCCAGAAAGTCTTACTCTTTTCCTCTGACCTTTGGTTTTACCAGGCATGATGTGTATTTGCTCCCCAGGAACTGGTCTTTCCTAAGAATAGGGACAAAGTCTCCTTCAAAGGAACATTCTAACTGTATTTCCTCGTAGGCAGGGATACTTGTTCTGCGGCTGTCCACAGGGCTTCCCGTATTCTTTGCCAACAGCATTGCTCAAACACATCTGCTCTTCTTCACATGCACTGTTCAGCTCTCTCTCTCTCTTGCTCTCACTCTCGCTCTCGCTCACACACACACACACACACACACACACACAGGAACCATAAACATCTAGAATTCGGTCAGACAGTGACAGCCTTGCTGTTGAATACATAAGCTCAATCTGGCGCAGCAGACTGGTCCCGATGCAAATCATGATGGCCTCTTCCATGAATCTTAAATGTGAACCCAAGTAAAACGAAATCCTCGACAGCATACTCTTTTCTCCGTTGATCACAAAGTTGTCTATGGATCCAGTTGTAAGGATTTTTTTTTTCCCATTTGGAGTGAGCTAAGCACCATTCGTGATTAGCTAAGAGCTTGTGTAACGACTACAGGGGGAGGTTGATGTTCAGTCACTAGAGGGAGAGGGGGAGCGGGAGGCTCCACTTTGCTAAGTGACAACTGTGGTCTCTACCAGGAAAATCCAGCTGCAGGGCCAGCCTGGGAGGTGCCAGCTTGGGCGAGGCCCACAATGCTCTGATCCTGCAACTCCAACCCAATGATAACTGTACCTGGACAATTGAAAGACCAGAAAATAAAAGCATCCGAATCATCTTTTCTCACATCCAGTAAGTAGGAGCTTTGGGCCTGGTGTGTGTGTGTGTGTGTGTGTGTGTGTGTGTGTGTAAAGCCGGTGAACTCTGGCTGATGGGGGGCTTGCCAGGGGAAGGCTTCAGCTCTTCCTGCAGGTGCTGGGAACAACGGCAACCAGTGTTGCTGCTGATAGCTACGGTTGAAGCTCTGTGCTGGACGCTGGTTCACAGAGTCTTGTGAGCTTGGGTCTCACATTTTAGGCATGGGGAGTGGGGTGAGGCGGGGTGTTGAGAACTTGGGTGGTTCATAGAGTTGGTAAGTGAAATAACCAGGAGAAGTGCTCCTGCAAGTCTAGTTTCAGATTCTAGGCCTAAAATGAATGGCTCCAACCTTGCTGGCAGGAAGTGAGGTGGACTTGAAGTACTTGGTGAGGAAGATCAAGGATTGTGGCCTTCAATATGGATTATGACTTAATGTCAGGAAGACCAGAATACTCAAACTGAACCAATAGATAAATGGAGAAAAGGTTGGCGTTGTCAAGGATTTCTTCTTATTTGGATCCATATGTATTGTTGTAAAAGCAGTCACCGAGACATGAAAAGGCAGATTGCATGGGGTGACTGCTGCACAGGACCTCTTTAGAGCATTGAAGAGTAAGGATGTTACTTTGAGGGCTAAGGTGTGCTGGCCCAAGCCATGGTGTTTTCTTTTCTTTCTTTCTTTCTTTTTTTTTTTTTTGCCATGTTGCTCCATTCACAATTCAAACTAGGCACAGGGCTTGGGCTGAGGTGTATACAGGGCCCTTACTTTGCCTCCTTTTTCTATATGGTCAGTGTAAGAGCACAGCCTTTGGTAAACTCAAGGAGGCAACGTGGTGTTTTCAATCGCCCCACATGCATGAGCACATTGGACATTGAATAAGGAAGACTGAAGAAGAATGGATGCGTTTGAATTGTGGTGCTGGAGAAGCAGATGCAAAGTACCACAGACTTAAACAAACGAATCTGTCTGTCTGGGAAGAAGAAGGCCAGAGTGCTCCTTAGAGGCAAAGGAGAGCAGGACTTCATCTTGCATGTTGTCGTCGTCGCTGCTGATGTTGCTCTGACGAGCCATCAGGTCAGCTCCGACCCATAGGGACCCCGGGCACAACAGGGGGAACACTGCCCCTATGGTGATCTTCATGAAGAACACACCCCAAACCAAACTGACCTCACCACCATTGAGTTGACGCCTCCTCACAGCAGCCCTGTAGGCCAGGATAGAACTGCACTGTGAGTCCCCCACACCGTCTTCCTTATAGAAAGTCCCAAGGAGTGCTTGGTGCTTTCCAACTACTGACTCTGCAGGTAGCAGCCGGGAGAGTCACCACCAGACAAGCCCCTCAGATAGACGATCTCTCTGTGGACTGTCATCATTCACCAAACATCTGCTCTTCCGCTGGAGCCCCTGATATCAGCCCCCCGTCCCTGCCCCCCTCTCATCAACCCTCAATACTTTACAAATTGCTATTGTTCTGTCATATCTTACACTGGCCGATGTCTCCCCTCACCCACTCCTCTGATGTCTGTCCTCCAGACAAGAGGCTGAGGGTAGATCCTTGTAGTTGGCTACAAACTGGGCCCCTCCCTCTCTACCCCACCCTCCCTCCACCTATCTGATATCTACACTCTCACCACTGGTCCCAAGGGCTTCGTCTGGCCTGGGTTCCCCGCATTTTCAGTTCCCATCTCTACCAATGTGTCTCTTCCAGTCCAGCTGGATTTGTGCAGTACTCTTGGGCCCATGATAGTGAACTAGAGAAAAGTTGTAGGTTTCATCGCTACCTCACTGTACCTTGACTGGCCCATCTCCTCCTTGAGACTCCCCTGTAAGGGTGTGTCCAATTGCCCACAAATGGGCCTTGGGTCCCACCTCGCTCTCCCCCTCATTCATAGTGATGTAATTCTTATTCTTTGATGCTTGATATCTGCTCCCTTCGACCCCTCATGATCACACAGGCTAGTACGCTTCTTTCATGTGGGCTTTGCTGCTTCTGCGCTAGATGGCTGCTTGTTTACCTTCAAGCTTTTAGGACTCCAGATGCTTTATCATTTGGAAGCTGGGCACTATCGGCTTCCTCCACTCTGTTTCCCGCTGTGCCCTTTTGTCTTCAGTGATTATGCCGGGAGGGTGGGCACATATTGGTATGATTTTTGTTCTTTGATACCTGATATCTGATTCTTCCCACATCTCATGGTCGCCGAAGCTGGTGTGCCACTTCTATGGTGGACTTTGTTGCTCCTGTGTTATATGACTGCTTGTTTACCTTCACACTTTTAATATCTCAGACGCTATGTCTTTTGATAGCTGGGGACCATCAGCTTTCTTCACCAGTCTTATCCATGCCCCCACATATCCTCAATGATTTTCTCAGGAAGGTGTGCACTTAATGATGTGATTTTTTTCCTCCTGTTTGATGCCTGAACCTTTTGACACCTTGTGGCCACACTGACTGGTGTGCTTCTTCCGTGTGGGCTGAGATACTTCTCTGCTTGATGATCATTTGTTTACCTTCAAGCTTTGAGACTCCAGACACTATATCCCTTGTTATCTGGGTTCCATCAGCTTTCTTCACCACATTTTCTTATGCACCTAGTTGACTTCAGCGATCATATTGGACCAGTGAGCATCATGGAATACCAGATTAATAGAATAAAGTGTTCTTGCATTGAGGGAGTGCCTGGATGGGGACCCAAGATTCATCTGTCACCTTAGTATTAAACCTATAATATATATGTACCTGGATTTATTCCCTCCTTATCATAGATAATTATATTTACATATGTATATGCCTATGTTTAGACCTCTGCAAGTGCCTTTTGCCTTCTAGTTCCTTCCTGTATTTCTTCCGCCTTCCTCCTGTCCCACTATCATGCTCAGCCTTCATTTGAGCTTTAGTACTTCCTCTCTGTTACATTACCCTTGCTTAAGCCCTATCAGGCCTCACACACCTTCCTCACCACTGATTCCAGACTACTTGTTGTTCTCTGTCCCTCAGTCTGTCTATGCCAACTTTTTCCCCACCTCCTCCCCCGTGTCCCCCAGGAACCATTGGTCCAGTCGTTCTCCACTCCCAGCTATCCATCCAGGAGTGCTCCCTTCTTGATTCGGTCCATTTTGGGGGCTCAGATCACATTGCTTCCCCATCATGTGACTGATGCCCGAAAAGTCCTCTCTCGCTGTCTGTTTCAGTAGAGAGACAGGGTGACTGACATGTCTTGTTGTTGTTTCCCCAGACCCATCAGGTCCCCACAAGGGCATAGTCCTCTGAGCATTGTGGGTGGGGACAGGACCAGTGTGGGGACTGGATTGGCTCTCTTTTTCTTCCTCCCTGTCCACCTGTCTTCATGTGGGTGTGGCATGCTGGCCCCTCTCCACAACCTGCTCTCTGTCACACCCACTTCCAGGGAGGGGTTCAGTCTGGTTCTGGTTGGGGCCAGCCCTGTAGCTCTCTCCTTTCATGCATCCTTCCATGCAGCCACGCTGTCCTCATGGTCGGGTGCTTCATGGTAGGGTCTGCATGTCCACTCCAGATTCTGTGGAGACAAGACCAGTACTCTCCCCCTGGGTGGGTTAGTGCCTTGCTCCCTCCACTATCATTTCACTTTCAACCCTCCCTGTCCTCCCTCCCCCCTCCGTCCTCCCATATTGCGCTGTATCCAACATGCACCTCCTTGGGTTTGGTCCCACCACCTTCCCTTTCCCTAAATCTCTACCCAACTGTTATGATATAGGCAGCTTCTCTTCTATACCTACCAGGCTGGTTACACTTACCTCAGGGGACTCATGCTGTACTTCTCCTTTTGTGATTGACTGACTTTGATTAGCATCATTTCCTCCAGCTCTTCCCATGAGGAGATGTGTTTCATGTGCTCATCAGTACTCCACTGTGTGTATGTGTCAGAGTTTGCTGATCCACTCATCCACCGATGGAAATTTAGATTGTTTCCAACTCTTGGCGATAGTGAACTGCACTGCAATAGGGCAGGACACACACACACACACACACACACACACACACGAGAATCTGAAATTGACAAATGGAACTTACTAAGGATAAAACACCTGTGTACATCAAAAGACTTCACCACGAGGATAACTAGGCAACCCACAGACTGGGAGAGCATTTTTAACAATGACACAACACACAAAGGGCTTACTACAAAAAAATCTACAATACTCTCCTGGCCTGCGAAAAGAGGAAAACACTTAACCCTTTGAAGAAATGGGAAAAAGAACTGAGAAGAAGTTTCACTAGGGAGGAGACCCATATGGCCAATAAACATATGAGAAAATGCTCCCGATCATTATCCATCAGAGAAATGCAGATCAAAACAGCAATGAGAAACCATCTAACACCTTTGAGGCTGGCCCAAATCAGAAAACCAGAGAGCAACAATGTTGGCGAGGATGTGGCGAAATAGGAACACTTCTACATTGCTGGTGGTCCTGTAGATATGTACAGCCTCTATGGAAAGCAGTCTGGCGATCCTTAGCGAAAATGCAAATCGAGCTTCCTTATAACCCAGCTATCCTCCTCCTTGGTCTACACGCAGAAGAGGTAAGAAATACACCACAGCCAGTGGTACGCACACCACCCTTTTCTTCTTCCCAGATGATGTTGGTAAGGCACCTCTCCTCCAGGCCAGGTTCTGGCTGGTGGCCTGTGGGGTGACACCAAGGATCTAGGCGGCTGATGTTCAAGGCTTCCCTCGGGGCAGATCTATGCCTGCTCAGTGACTGAGCAACAGATAGCACTCTGAGAAAACCTCCTTTGCTAGTGTCACCTCTTCAGTCACTGATGCGCTCTGTGTCCCAGGCTGGATCCAGACGCAGACTGCGACAGAGAGAACATTGCCATTTTCAATGGACCCACCGTTGATGAGCCTCTTCTGCTGGGGAGGGTCTGCAGCCGAAACGACTACGTCCCCGTGTTCGAATCGTCGTCTAACAAACTCACCTTCCGAATCGTCACGGACTCGGCCGCCAGACTTCAAAGATCGGTCTTTCTCTTCTACTACTTCTTCTCTCCTGGAGTGTGTAAGTTATCCCTGGAACACAGATGGGCGGGAACAGCCTACTATCCCCCTGCCCTCCCCGGGGTGTGTGTGTGTGTGTGTGTGTGTGTGTGTGTGTGTGTGTGTGTGTGTGTTGCAATCTTCCCTCCCAGAGATGTCACTCAGGACAGCCGTGGGTCTTTTCTCTTCAGTGGCACGGAGGATCACAAAGCCCCACCCTGACCCCGGGGTAGCCATGAGCTGGTGGTAGGTGGCTTATTCAATCAGAGTCCTCTGTGCATCAAGATTCTGATGTAGGATCAAAGGACAGAGCTCACTGAACAGACCCCCAGTGAGGCAGACAGATGGAGATGGCCCCATGGGGGCTGTGTCGGAAGGAGCCCTGGTGGGGGAATGGTTAGGCATTGGGCTGTGATCGGCAGGGTCGGCAGTTCAAAACCACCAACAGTTTCTCGGGACCCAGAGGAGGCTTTCTATTCCCATTAGCAGCGACAGTCTCAGAACCCCCAGGAGGCTGGTTTGAGTCAAAGCAGACTCGATGGCAGTGGTTTGGTGTGGGCCGTGTCAGTGTCCCAAGCAGAACCTCTTCCTCTCTCACGTCAGCCTGCTTCTAAACAGCCTGGAAGGTATTTGAGATACGGATTTGGGACAGCTCCGTTCTCTGCCAGACTCCCTACCTCTGGCTTTGGGGGGGGGGGGGCTGTCCTTTTCTAACAAGCCCCCAGTGATTCTGACAAAGCAAATCGCGTCAGGAGGACCTGCTGTCCTCCTGTTTGAATTTCTGGAATGTGCGGGAGGCAGAGGCCGGGGTCCCCAAGTTGGTCTGGGGGAAGGGGAGGGGGGTCCACAGAACCGAAGTCCCCTGCCACCAGGACACGAGGGATGCATCACTCTAGCTTTCTCTCCAAGGCATGGATCTGATCACTGTCCTGCCCTCTTGATCCCACAAAGGACGCCCTTTCCCCTGAGCCTTGGGGCCAGTGCCTCAGGCCTGCAGTCATCAAAGGGTTTCCTTGAACAGCTAACTGCAGGCCCCTGTGCTAAGCTTCTCCTCCTGCCACTCCCTGTCAGGGGTCCTGGGGCTTTAGGCACCTCCCTAAAGAGAGCCTGCAGGATCGTTTCTCCATGTGACTTTTGTCCAGGAGCTGCCTCTGTCCATCCGGGCAAGGGAAGGAGGAAGAGACAGCTGGGCTATGACTTGGAAAGGCAGAGGTGGGAGCCAGGCAGGTGGGGAAGACAGAGAGGAGAGGAAGGGTGGGACCAGGGACTCGGTGCCCTGTGACAGTGGCCAGGGGCACTGGGAGAGGAGACCAGATCCCCATGAAGAAGCTTGGCATCACATGATACACGACACACACTGGTGGTGGATGCAGTCACGTGGCATTTCTGCACAGTGGTGGTAGATCCAGTGGGGTGGGGTTGCCCACACAATGGTCGTGGATGAAGCTTCTTTGAGCTTCTGGAGCTCACAGTTGCACAGATTCACAGGCAATGACCTGGTGAGAAGGCCAGGATACATGCGCCCGTGGGGTGTGTAAGTGGGAGGCAAGACATTTCTACTTTATTGACATTTTTTCTTCAAGTCATTTTCTCGGGAGCTCTAACAGATACCATAACCTTCCTTAGTCCAATCATATCAAACAGTATTGTACAATGACTGCCACAATCAGTTTCCAAACATTTCTTACTTTGTGAACTCCTCAATGTGTAGCTCCCCTTTACCCCATTCCACTCCCCACCCAAGGCACCATTATTTTCTCTATAATAGGTGTGTGTATGTGTGTGTGCCATATCTTGCATGTTGATTGACATTCTCGGTCCCCTGGTTTCTCCCCCAGCAATCCCAGACTGTGGGGGTTACCTGGATACGGCGGATGGCGCCTTCACCAGCCCCAACTACCCACAGGCCCATCCCGAGCTGGCCTATTGCGTGTGGCACATCCAGGTGGAGAAAGGTTACAAGATCAAACTGGACTTCAAAGAGATTTTGTAAGTACCGTGGCCCACCTCGGCCATGCCTGTCCACACGCCGTGACCATGTGAAAAGACATCAAGGTAGGAAAGGAAATACCAGTGTTCCAAAGTGAATGAACTGGACTATTTCTATGAAGATTCTGAGGACAGAGGCTCAGGCATCTACGCTATCATAGTAACGACAAAGCGTGAGTCACTTAAGCTGTTGGGTTGGCAGGGACACTAGGGAGATTTGGGGGATATGGACTGCGCTGAGTGACAGCATGGAAGGCTGACTCCCCAAGACGGTCTATACCATGCTGTGTGGTGCTGCAGCAGACAAGGATCCTTTTTGGTCAAAACTGCCATGCTCACCCAAGCATGAGGGGCTTTGAGTCGGGGATTTGGTCTGCCCAGAGCACAGACACCCCCTGCTCTTTTGTTGTTGCTGGTGTGTGATAGTCACTGGTTTTGTCCAAGTTTCTGGTGTCTCACCGACTCTCCGTGGTCATCAAAGGAAAAGGAGACAGACGATGGAAAGCTTTCCTCCCAGTTACTATGAAAGCTGCACTAATAATGTTGTAATTCCATGTAGAGAGATCCTACTAAACAAATTTGTGGTTTGTCTTCATGTAGTCTAAGAAATATTATACATAAGCCACTCATCACTATATGTATCATGCATTAATCTGCGATTAAAACCAACAGTAAATGTTCCTAAGGATCCTGGGGGAGGTGGTCGATGGAAGGGCAGGTGAAACCACGGGTCCCTGCAGGATTGTTGGAATTGAGAAAATAGAGCTGGTTTGGTTCGAAAGCTGTTTCACCAGAAGCTGCGGTTCTCCAGCCTGGAAATCGACGACCACTGCCGATTTGATTTTATTGCGCTTTACGATGGCTCCACTACCAAGGCGGGTCTGATGGGACAAGTCTGTGGCCGCTCGAAGCCCACCTTCGAGTCGTCTTCGGATGCCTTGACTGTCGTGTTATCCACCGACTATGCCAACTCCTACCGGGGATTTTCCGCCACCTACACTTCGATCTATGCCGAAAATGTCACCACAAGTAAGTTCTGTTTGTGGCTCTCTGGCGATTGTGTCCACAGAAGTGGCTCCATGGTTCCCAGGCCACCCCCACGTGCCAGCCTGCTACCGTTACCTCAACCCAGCTGCGTCATCAGAAGACTGAGCATGGACTCACCGATGGGGGAAAATAGTGATTTGATTAATCCGAAAAGAAAACCCCATAGGAAATAGAACTGGCGTTCCTTAATGCCTCTTGCAAAACACACAATGAGACTCCTCAGAGCGAGGTTTCTAGCTGCACATGGGGTGGGGGGCAGGTGGGGCGGGTTAAGGAACACTAAAAGGTGAAGCAACTGCTCTGCAGCCTGCAGTCTTACTACAGCGCGAGCAAACAAAGTGCCGTGTCTTTAGAGTTTTTTATAGATTCTGGACCCCTGCCACTTCAGGACCCGTCATCTCAGTTCCCTAACCCCTCTTTCTTTTGACAGCTTCTTTAACTTGCTCTTCTGACAAGATGAGGGTCATTCTTAGCAAAGCCTACCTGGCATCGCTTAACTACCATGCGAAGGACTTGCAACTAATAGACCCAACTTGCCCACCCAAAGTTTCCAATGTCGTGGAATTCTCCATCCCTCTGGACGGGTGTGGTACCATCAGAAAGGTAAACAGGGACACCACGGGGCGATTGATGGGTTGGGATAGCCCATCTTGTGGCTAGCCACCCAATGCTTAACCAATGACACCACCAGGACTTCTTGGTCAAGAATGTTTCTTTGCCCTGGATAGCTTTATCCTTATTTCAAAGACGGACACTCTTCTTGCAAGTCTATGACTTGTTCTGCATGGTCTGAACTCCAAGTCTAGATCTCAGGGCCTAAACTTTTGACTCAGGACTTTAAGCACCAACCTCACTGAACAGAATCCAAGTCAGTCCCCCGAAATCAATTGTTGTCAGGTGCCACCAAGCAGACTCTGCCTCAAAACGACCCTACGTGTGACAGAAGGAAACACTGCCAGGTCCTGGGCTAGCCTCAGTGCCCACAGCATTGATTTATAGCCTCCCACCCCACCCCACCCCCCGCCCTAGAAAATGGGCAGTTGTCACACAGAGAGAAGGGTGTGCAGGTAGACTATGTGGCAGAACTTCCATTTGTACACATTTTGGAGGAGGCCCAGGTAGCCCCACTCGTTTATAGAGGGCAACATGGTGGTAAAACAGAAAATAAACTCACTGCCGGAGAGTCACTACTGACTCAGAGTGACCCCACAGGACAGGGGAGAACTGTGCCTGTGATTTTCCAAGACTGCCATTGTTTATGGGAATAGAAGGCATTGTCTTTCACCCACAGAGCTACTGGTGGTTTCGAACTGTCAGCCTGGTGAGTCATAGCCCAATGTGTAATCACTATGCCACCAGGGCTCCTGGACAATATGGGAGGGTGTGTAGAATCTTCATATCATTGGGAATTTGTATTCAACATGAATTCTACCCTAGTTGGTGTGTGTGTGTGTGTGTGTGTGTTGGAATTGATCCAATTCTTTTTTTTTTCTTTGTTGCATCACTGCCTAGGTGGGAGTAGGAAGCCCAGCCTTGCTCCTGGAGAGCTGCTGGTGGATTTGAACCATTAACCCTGTGGGCTGCAGTCCCCCACACAACCACTGCTCCACCTGGGCTCAGCGGAATCTCTCCAATTCTATCAAGTCTTTCTAATCCAAGTAGAATCTTTCATCTCACACATTAATTTTTTCTGCCTTTCTCAGAATTGTTCTTTGAGTAAAACAAATGTAAGGTTTAGAGGATTCTGATATCTTAGGATTTAAGGACACTGCCCACACCCACCGTGTGATTCAATGTTACACTCTAAAACATTTTCTGGGATTAAAAAGTCCAGGAAATTGAAACCCCATCCCGCCGTGCAGGTGGAAGACCATTCGATGACTTACACCAATGTAATCACTCTGACCCGGTCCCCGACTTCCGAAGTGATCACCCGTCAGAAACGTCTCCAGATTATCGTCAAGTGTGAGATGGAGCACAATTCTACCGTGGAGATGATGTACGTGACCGAGGATGACATCATCCAAAATCAAAACGCGCTGGGCAAATATAACACAAGCATGGCTCTCTTTGAATCCAGTTCATTTGAGAAACCTGTTCCCGAGTCACCGTACTATGTGGAGCTGAACCAAACCCTTTTTGTTCAAGTCGGTCTGCACACCTCAGACTCCAGTTTGGTAGTCTTCCTTGACACCTGCAGGGCCTCTCCCACGTCTGATCTTGCACCTCCAACCTACGACATCATCAGGAGTGGGTATGTATGGATGTGTGACGCTCCTTTCTGGGCACTCCTGATGATTTTAAGATACCAGGATTTTTTGGTGTGTAATGAGGTTTTTCCTAATACTCTCTGACCATGGGCTTTTATGAATTCCTAATTTCTTTATAAATGTTTCTTATTTATTTATTTTATTTTATTGGGGGCTCTACAACTCGTATCATGATCCATACATACATCGGTTGCATGCAGACCACATTTGCACACTTGTTGCCATCGTCATTCTCGAAGCATCCTCCCCCTACTAAGGCCCCTGGTATCAGCTATCTATATTTCCTCTCCCTCCCCACTCCCCCCATGAACCCTGATAATTTACAAATTGTTATTATTTTGTCATCTCGTACATTGCCCAATGTGTCCCTTCAACCGCTTCCCTGTTGTCCGTACCTCAAGGAAAAGGTCATATGTAGGTCCCTGCAATTATTATCCCAACTAATAATCCCCAAAATTATGAAATATATTTTTATTTATTTATTTTTTTTGGGGGGGCATCACTGCTCTCCGGCGGTGGGAGTAGGAGGCCCAGTCCCACTGCTGGAATTGAACCTCCATCCCAGTAGGCCGCAGTCCTGCGCACAACCACTACGCCACCGGGGCTCAGCCCTATGAAATATTTTTATTGGGAGCTCATCCCAAAATTATAACAATCCATATTCCCTTTAGATTAAACAGCTGTGTAATTGCTGCCACCATCATTTTAAACACCTTTTCTTTCTTTCTTGAACTCCTTGATATTAGCTCCTCTCTAACCGCTCCCACCCCCCAGAAACCCATATTACGATATCTTAATGTTATTATTATAATATATATGTTTCATATCTTATCCAGCTGTTCACCTACAGTTCTGTTATTTGTTCCCCTCGTGTGGAGTTATACAGTCATCATGGATAATCAGTTCCCCTTCCCACCCTTTCTTCCCTGAACCTCAGAGAATAACTTACTCCATTCCTATCTCTGAAGGGCATTTCTATTTTGGGTTTCATGCCTTGAACGAACTTAATTGCACAAATGAACACACTCAGGTCTCACAAGATTAGTGAGGTAAAAGTAAGACCCTAATAGTAAGGGGAAGAGTTGTTAAAGAACCAGAGAATGGTCATGTGTTTCATCAGTGTGCTGCTTCACTCTGGATATAACATTGCTTCCACAGGGCTCTTTTGGGAGGGACTGTCCAATTGTCTCACAGATGGGTTTGGGTCTCCACTTTGTCTAAGTTGTTTCACGTCAATCTGATCACTGAACTTTGAATTTCTGACACCTATTGTCATCATTTTATTAAATTGTTGCTGTGTTCCAGTCACAGATAGTTTAACTCAAAATGTGTCTACAGTTACAGTCCACATCCATTAGAATTTTAAGAATAGTATTGACACGATAGCTGCTAATGGAAATACATTGATTTTTTTTACAACCAGGATTTCTTTGTATTTTGCTTTCCCCGTATTTTAGTATTTACAACTAGTATTTACTAGTATTTAGTATTTAGAACACAAGCATAATATCTTCAGGAAGGCAGATTCTCTGGTTTCCTAAATGTTAATGGATTTTAAGTGCATCCACCATCCTGACCACTGATAGCAAGTGTGTAAAGGAAGATGTTTGGATCTCAGTACACAGATGTTTGGATCTCAGTATACAGATGTTTGGATCTCAGTATACAGATGTTTGGGTCTCAGTACACAGATGTTTGGATCTCAGAACATACAGTTGGTATCGGTTGTCCAGTCAAGTCAGTTGGACTTGGAATTTTAGAGCTAGCAGGGAATGCTGCTCTTGTGTGCCAAGATCAAATCCTCAGAGTTTGCTCAAGGTCGTCTGATGAGCTGTACACAGCCACTGGTGTGAGGATGGTGCAGGCTGAGGCAGCCTGTGCTCTGTTGTGCACAGGGTTGCTCTGACTCCGATTTGACTCCATGTCATCTCTGAAAACAAGTCTGAGCTAAAGACGGTCCTGGAGAGGGGTGGTTGTTGTTTCTTAATCCACCAGCTGGCAAGCCATCTGCATGCTTTCTTTTCATTATTGGAAAGGCTGAACTTGTGCTAAGCCAGCCCATGCATTCTGTTGCAGATGCAGTCAAGATGAGACTTGCAAACTGCACCCCTCCTCTGGACACCATGCAAGATTCCAATTTAATGCCTTTAAGTTCTTGAGGAACCTGGGCTCGGTCTATCTCCAGTGTAAAATCCTGATATGTGACAGCGGCGACCACCAGTCTCGCTGCCGTCAAGGCTGTGTGCCTAGAAGAAAACGAGCCATTTCTTCCTACAAATGGAAGACCGATTCCGTCATCGGCCCCATTCGTCTGAAAAGGGATCGGAGCGCAAGTGGAAGTCCAGGTCAGAGAAAAGTAGGGTTTATTTGTGTGTGTGTGTGTGTGTGTGTGAACATAGCATGACTCACAAGATATTACCCAAATAAAGTT
Source organism: Nesogale talazaci (assembly GCA_004026705.1). NCBI lineage: Eukaryota > Metazoa > Chordata > Mammalia > Afrosoricida > Tenrecidae > Nesogale > Nesogale talazaci. Next base: position 15,255 of record PVJH01017778.1, on the reverse strand, counting down.
CCAAGTATAGACTCTTTAGGTCTAAGGGTTTGTAATAGATGTCTGGAAGCCCCTGAATGGTGTAAATGGTTAATGTGCTCAGCTGTTCCCTGAAATGTTGGGGCTTCAAGCTCACCTCAGAAAAAAGGCCAGGGAGAACCATGTGAACAAAACCAGCCACTGAAGTCCCCAAAGACTGCCGTTCAATTCTGACATGCATGGGCCCCCCGTGAGTCAGACGCACGTCACTGGTTAAATAGAGATTTTAATAAAAACCCCAAGTAGTTGAGCAGGTTAAGTAGCATGAATGTTTTCCATCAGTCGGACTCAAGTCCATGGATGCATTATGAAGAGTATTCTTTGAGAGTTCACTATTACTTCTATGACTTTTGGTGTTCTTCCTTCTGAACATTTTCTTAAACTTCTTGAATTTTATTGTAGACAGCACAGTAGGGAGCAGAATCAAAAGCACCACACTCTTTTCATGTGAAATATTTTATTTTATTGTTGTGAACACACATTGCAGAACCTACACACACCCCACCGGTACCAACTCAGGGTTATTGATGACATACTTTGAGTTTTGCAACCACCGTCGCTGCCCTCTTCTGAGGTATTCCTCTCTTGCGAAGACTGGCTCATGGTTCCCTCCTAAGTTTCCTGTCTAACCTTTGGAGTTGCCCATTTGATCCCCTGTAGAGGCAGCTTAAAAAAAAGAGAGTACTTTTAGTTGAGTAAAGCATAAAAAATTGTCTTGTTGAAAATGATTTTTCTATCCTCTTTTGTTCGATGGCAGGATTCCAGCATCCATTCCCTGCAGAAGAACCTCTCAGTCAGCCTGTGGGCACCCTGCATCTGTTTTCATTCACGATCCTCGCTCTGAATGTGTTGATTGTGGCTACGATCACAGTGAGGCATTTTGTGAGTCGGAGAACAGAATACAATTACCAGAAGCTGCAGGATTATTAAGTCAAGGGGTCAGCCTTCAGTGAGACCCAATGCTGCTCCATCTGTAAATTAGGCAGGGCGAGTGAAGCAGGCCACAGCTGCTCTTGTCTCACTGTGCTGAGAGAGGGTGTTCCATCGAGGATGACGATGTCTATGCAGGATGGCTGAAATGAACAAAACAGCTCTCGCTTTCAAGAACCAAAGTCACCAGGGTATCAAGTGCATGAAGAGTGGTCTTTTAATAAACATTAAACTTGGTAAACAAATGTTGTCTGCTGCTGTTGAGTTGGTTATGTATAACAAAAGGAAACCTTGTCTGGTCCAGTGCAATCACCATTATCGTGTGTTTGAATCTATCGTCTGAGCCCATGTTAGGTGTAAAGGCATAGGGTAGTTTTGCACCAGATAGTCTTCGGAGTCAGATGTATTTGTTTTCTAGAGGCAAAGATGCTAGCTGTTGAAATGTCCACAATAGTTAATGGTTTCTGAAATGAACACGTGACAGAGAGACTGGAAACCTCTTTTCTTCACCCGCTTTCCCTTCATTAAAAAAACCAATATTAACCCTTTTATTGGGGGCTCTTGCAACCTTTATAGAAATCCATGCATCAATTGTATCAAACTCATTTTTACTTATGTTGCCATTATCATTAAAAACAATTTTTCTTTCTCTTGGAGTCCTTGGTATCAGCTCCTCTTTTCCTCCTCCCCATCACCCCCGTGAAACCCTGATAAATGATAAGTTATTGTCTTCATAACTTACACTGCCACTGACTGTCTCCCTTTGCCCACATTTCTGCTGTTTGATGCCCCCCCTCATACTTGCTGTTTTAACGCAGTCTCAGGATGTCACACCTCACACATGTCAGAAAAGGGCCTTGGAAAGAGGACTGAGGCTCTCAAAGGAGACATTTCTGTATTGTTTCTGAGTTAATACAAGAGCACGTATCCTTTTCCACATGGCTGCCAAAGCCAAAGATAGCGTCCTAACAAAGAGAACTTTCAAAAGGAGCTCTGGGTTCTGAGTTGGGCATTAGTCATCAGGTCACCAGTTCGAACCCATCAGCTACTCCTTGATAAAGGTTTACAGCCTCGGAAACCAATGGGCAGTTTTGCTTTGCCTAGAGGGTCCCCATGAGTCAGAAGTGACTCATAGGCGGTGAGTTTGGGACCTACTAAGTGAGGAGCTCTGGTGGTATAGTGCGTTATGTGGGGGATTGTTAATTCAAGATCAGCAGTTCAACTCCCCCAGTCTTGCTGTAAAAGAAAGATGTCTCCACCTGTAGAGATGTAAAGTCTTAGAAACTCAAACGGTCAGTGCTATCTGTCTTAGAGGGTCTCTCTAGGTCCCAGTTGAGTCCCTGGTGCGGTTATCTACCATGGCTGAAGTAATATTAAAGTGTGAATAAAGCTTACACATGCCACACACAACATCCAGTTCTTAGATGAAAGATAATAAGCCTGTGTTACCATCCAACAGCACAGTCATATTGTTCTGTTCTGCTAAGTATCCATGGCACAATCATATTCCTGAATGCTCAAACACATTGTCTTTAGTTTCTTTTCTTTTTTTTAAATAAAATCATTTTACCAGGGACTCATGCAACCCATCACAATCCATCCATCCATCCATCGTACCAAGCACGTTTGTACATCTGTTGCCCTCATCAGTCTCGAAACATTTTCTTTTTACTTGGGTCCTTGGTATCAGCTCCTCATTTCCCTCCCTTCCTCCCCTCTCCTTCCTGCATCACGAACCCTTGATAATTTATGAATCATTGTTTTCATTTCTTAGACTAGCTGATGTCTCCCTTCACCCACTTTTCTGTTGTCCGTCCCTCAGGGAGGAAGCTATATGTAGATCATTGTGATCAGTTCCCCCTATTTCCCCTATGTTCCCTTCCCCTCCTGGACCACTACTGTCATTATTGGTCACGAAAGGTTTATCTGTCCTGGATTACCTGTGTTTCCAGCTTTGATATGTACCAGTGTACGTCCTCTGATCTAGCTGTATTTGTAAGGTGGAATTGGGATCATGATTGGGGATGGGGGTGGGTGGGAGCAGAAAGCATTAAAGAACATGAGGAAAGTTGTATGTTTCACTGGTGTTATACTGCACCCTGACTAGCTCATCTCCTCCACATGACCCTTCTGTAAGGGGAAGTCCAGTTGCCTACAGATGGACTTTGGGTCCCCACTCAATACTCCCCTTTATTCACAATAAGATGATTTTTTGGTTCTTTGATTCTTGAACCTGATCCTATTGACACCTCGTGATCATATAGGCTGGTGTGCTGCTTCTATGTGTGTGGGCTTTGTTCCTTCTGAGCTAGATGGCCACTTGTTTCCCTTCAAGCCTTTAAGACCTCAGATGCTGTATCTCTTCATAGCTGAGCACCATCAACTGTCTTCCCTTCATTTGCTCCTATGTTCTCTGATCAGATATGTCGCTCTCCCTGAGCTGTAACTTCAGTGCTGTCCTCTGAAGTAAATTCTTTTGGGGGCAGGGGTGGCTGTCCAAGAAGTTGGGATTGGGACCAGGCCCTTAGACCTCTATTGGTTCCCTGCTTCATGATGGTATGTTGCATTCACATCTTGAAGCACTGGATTGAAATCTGGTCCCTCTTTCCTTGTAGAGATATAAATAATACCCTCCCCTTGAGTGGGTTAGTGCCCTGTTCCCCCACTACCCATGTCTTTTTCTTTCTCTCCCCCCTTCCTTTAAAGTTGGTTACCATATGTATCCCTGGATTTGGTCTGGCCCCTGTCATATTACCTGGACCTCATCCCAGGAATACATTATCCTTATTTCAATTCACAAACATACTGAGTATGCAGAGAGTACACAATGACAGCTAGGATGGATGATGGCTAGAGATCAATAGATAAAATAACTAACCAATAGATAAAATCACTAACCTCGTGGAACAAGCCCTTAGGGAGCTGAGTGCTTTTCAGTTCCAGATCAAAACCATCTCTCCATTAAGAAAACAACTCTGTGAGGATCTTCCCAGGGCTTTCCTGGCCAACCAGGATGTTGAGTTTTCTCTTCGTCCATCTATCCAACCTAAATGAAAATTCAAAGTTCTTTTCTAACTCTACCAGAATAGGTGAATTGAAGTCCTTTATCCACTCTCCATTAGGAACTTACTGATTGTCCATGTCTGGCCCTTCAGTGGCCATCCAGAGGTACGTCTTAGGTCTAATGATTTAGCACAGAGAAAAGTTTCCAATGCTTCATATCAACCCATTGCCTTTAAATCTGTAAAACCCATAGAACCCTACAGCATTTAATGGTGAAGAGCAAAGACTACAGCCTTTAGTATGGATCACCTCTCAGCACGAAGAGAAACCTCACAGCTGGACAAATCCACATAGGAGAAAAGACCTCACCCTAGAGGACTCAGGTAGTGTCTGATCCAATCCATGACCTTTGTCAGTGGCCTCATCTGCGTGTCAAAACTGAGCAGCCAATAAGGAAATCTGGAGAACTGATGCCTTTGAAATGTGGTGTTCAGTACCCATGATCTCCTCAGAAGAATAAGCAAATCTGCCTTGAAGAAGTGCAGCTGGGAAGTTTAAAAGCAAGGAGGATGAGAGAGTGTTTTGTGTTCTTTTTGATGAGGGAACCAGCCCCACTCACTGCCATCAAACACATCTAACTCAAAGGGACCCCGTGGGACAGAGTAGCACTGCCCCGGGTTTCTGAGTGTGGACACCCTCATGGTGCATAGAGCCTCATTTTCCTCCCAATTAGTGCCTGATGGGTTTGAATCACTGACCTCAGGGTTAGCAGCCCACGTTGTAGCCCACTGGGTGTGAGAGAGGAGGACTGCCCAGTGACTGCGACAATAGGCTCAAAGAGAACAGTGACTCTCAGAGTGGAGCAGGACCAGGCAGGGTTTCAAACATTTTATTGGGGGCTCTTACAGCTCTTGCAACAATCCATAGTGTCAGGCACATTTGTCCATCTGTTGCCATCATCGTTTTCTAGACATTTATTTTTCTGTGGAGCCCTTGGTGTCAGCTCCTCTTCCCACCCCCTTCTTCCCCACCCCACCCTTATGGCTCCTTGATACATTATAAATTGTTATTATTTTCATAGCTTACACCAACCGCTGTCTCCTTCCCCCACGTCTCCTGTTGCTCTTCCCCCTGAGGACTATGTGTGGTTATGTGTCGATCATCACTGATATCGGTTCCCCTTCCTCCCCTCCTCTCCCCATTTTTCCCTACCCTCCTGGTATCACTATTCCCATTCCTGTTCCTGAATCCCATGTGTCATGAGCTCTTATCTCTTCTCTATACCTGTGCACATGTTCCAGTCTAGTCTGCAGTGAAAGGCAGGACTGGGGTCATGGTGGTGGGGGGGGTGAGAAAACCTCAAGGAACCAGAGGGATATTGTGTGTTTCATCGGTGCTTTACTGTGCCCTGGTTGACTCATCCCTTCCCTGTGACCCCTCTGTGAGGGCAGGCAGTGTTCTGTTCTATTTATAGGGTATTGATATGAGCCAGAATGGACTCGATACCTCCTAATGGCTTCCAAGGCTGTGGCCTTTACAGAAACAGACTGCTACTTCTTTCTCTCATGGAGCCACTGCTGGGTTTAAACTGAAGATAATTTTGGTAGTTGCTAAACTTTTGCCACTAGGGCTCCTTATATATCATCCCAGAAAGTGAAAACATTGTCAGAATTGTTAAAATAGATCAATGCATTATTAGCCTGCATGCTACTTTTCAAGTTCTTTCTTTTGGGAAAAACTATAGGTCCGAGGTCTGGGGTTCCTTTTTCACCAACCTGGCATATTAGCTTGGCCTTGGTCACCACTCTTCGTGTTAAGGGGTGTTGTGGGATTAGATTAGAGAAGTCATTTGTAGCCAAGGCTTATCTGGGTTCCATTTGTCACCAGGGAAACTCTCTCTCAGACCACAGCTGGGACCAAGGTCTGGTTGCTGGGAAATGGACTCTCAGACATATCGGGAGGTTTCCTGAGGGTCAGGGGAACTGGACTGAGAGTTCCTGGACTGAGAAGAAGCTGCAGAAAAGATCCCCATAGCTCCTCTTTCTCCCTAGGAAACGTGGAGCTGTTCCACATGGAAACTCAAGCCTTTCTCTGCCTCCATTGGGCAAAAGTTGCCCCAGAGAGGGGCTGTGGACACAGGCAGCCCTCAAGCTGAGTGGAATTCCCCAGAAGCAGTGGTACCTCCAATGCTCCAGTCACTTGGAGGGTGGTGATGCCATCCTGAAGGGGTTTGGGACTACAGAGCAGTCCCTGCACTCACCTCTTAGCAGGTATCAGCAGGAAGTGTCTGTGCAAGCTGTGGCTGACAGGTGACACCTGATTGATAACTGAAAAATGGTGAGTTGGTAGGTGTCCTCTTCTACCTTTTTTGAGGGTCAGTCAAAAAGTATTGGTACCAGATCTCTAGTTCACATGCACATGGTTTATTTGTTTGTTTTAACTAAAAGCACATTTAAGCATGTCTCTGTAGTCAGTGGAAAGCTACAGACAAGCTCTGCCCATGACATGCTTGTCTTAGTCTCACTGGAGTACCTTCAAATACAAGGTCCAGTCTAAACAGTGCCTTCAAGGGATCCTGGCCAATCAGATGCAAGGCAGTAAAGACACTTCAGAAGGTTGGGATTTCAAAGAGGTCATCTTGATAGATTATCTTCAAGAATGCAGGATGACTGGGATACTTAACAGGGAGGAGTTTTAGGGAAATTGCAAAAGGCATCATTGAGGGGAGTAGTGCCAACGACTTCCCTACAACATGCTCTCTGCCCCCAAACCAGGATGATGTATACAGACACTCTTGGAAGGGCTGTCCTCTGGAGTTTCAGTGGGAAACCCCACCCCTTCAACAGTGTAGCCCTGATTTAGCCTTTTCAACTTCTTTTTGATCCCTAAACTCAAAGAACATTGAAGGGTGTATGATTTGAGTTCCTTGGGGATACTAAAGCTGCTGCTTTGAAGTTGTATCAACGAGCCCAGACAGAATTCTTTGGTGAAGGGTTAGCGGGATGGAACAATTGCCCTTAGAAGGGCATCGATCTAGATGGTGGGAGGAGGAGGTGTGTGTGTATGTGTGTGTGTGTGTGTGTGTGTGTGTGTGTGTGTACACACGCATGCACACACACACGCATGCTCAGAAACAATATCTTCACGTTTTGCTACTTTTGTTAACCACAAGTTTCTATGATTTAGTACAACTTTCTAATTTACCTTCACATATATTTATAGCAATAAAATGACTCTTTAAAAAATAGTTTGCAGAAAGCCTCCCAAAGTGAACGCCATATCTATTCTGTATTCAAGAGATTAACAAAATGATTCAGAAGGAATACAGATAAAGGCATAGGCAGTGGACTAGCAAGTCCTGAAAACAAGCAAGGAGGGTGGTCTTCTTATGGCTTGGTGGGGTGAGATTCCAGGGGGTGGGAGTAAAACTTTTGGATTCCAATCTGCTGCCTCTTCCCCCACACTCACAGGATGAGAGGGGCACCTCTTGCTGTCTTATGGGGGTAGAAGTCTGGCCTACACATCTTGCCTCCCCCTGACTTGGTGGGGCAGGTAGAGGGCAAGGCCTGGAGGTGAGGAAAGTCCGTGTTCCTCAGGGACACATTGTCCTGGTAAGCAAAGAAAGTACTAATGTGGTTGGGGGCTGGCGGGGGCCTAAACTTGCAGGGGTCGGGGGCTCACACTTTCCCATGGTGCTTGTCTGGAGCAGGACAAGTCCCTCTCTCCTGGTTCTTTGGCTGAAAGAAAGGAGGTTGTTCTTGGGGCATTTGGGATGTTTCCCAATGGCAGCCCTCCTCCTGCTAAAAGTGCATGGGCTTAGCAGAGGATGTGGCTTTCAAACACTGACCAGAAGTACCTTTGTGAGTCCCAAGGATAGGAAAAGGATCTGGACGTTAACTGCTCCTCAAAGTTTCACTTCTTCCACTCCCAACACTTTCTATATTAGGGAGTTGTTCAAACCCATAAAGCGCTAGAGTTTGGATACTGTTGACCTCCCATGTTCACCACGGACACAGATCAGGGAAACAGGAACTGGTGAATCCAGACACTCCAGCTGCCCTCTCAAACTTACTTGGAAACTCCCTTTATGCACTGGAAGAGCTTATATGAGAGGTGATGCTGGGTGCCAGCGACATCCATTGTTCCAGGGGACTGATGCCCAAGGGACTCTCAGGGGCCCTGCAAGATACAGAGCAGAACTCCTGCAAAGGACCCCCCAGACTGTAGTGTTTTCAGAAGCGGGAAACCACATCTTTGCCCCACTGAGGGGCTAGGGGTGCCCAAGCATCTGCATTGGGTTTACAGCCAAGTGTTTTCACCAGCATGTCACTAGATACCTGGATAGATCAAGCTGGTCAGTGACAGATCATGCACATTGGACATGGGAGCTGCGGCCTGTTCTAGCAAATCCAGTCATCCCACCCCATCCGCTTCCTCTGTGTGTTAGCAGGGAACGTCAGCAAAACGCACATCACTCTGTCAGGAAGGGCCAGCTTGTGATGAGACCACATAGTTACCTTCAGAGGCAACATTGTTGCAGATGCTGTCTGCTTCAGATGCAACATTGTTGCAGATGCTGTCTGCTTCAGAGGCAACATTGTTGCAGATGCTGTCTGCTTCAGAGGCAACACTGTTGCAACTCAGTCTGGTGTCCTACTCACAGTTGCTCTGTGTTGCACAGTTGCTCTATGTGGCAGCCCCTGGGTCACTCCACCTCATGGAAGGCCTTCCTCTGTCTCACCACCCCGCTCCTTTACTGAGCATGGTGTCCTGCTCCAGAGCTTGTCTCTCCGGACAACACGTCCAAACCATGTGAGATGAAGCCTCGCCATTGTTGTTTCTCAGGAGCGTTCTGGCTGTACTTCTTCCGAGACTGCTTTGGTGGTTCTTTGGGAAATCCATGGTACTTTCGATCATCTTTGCCAGTACCGCGGGTCAAGTGCCATGGAAGCGTCTTTGCCCTCTTCAGTACCCAACTTTCACATGTCTAGGAGGCAATGGAACGTGCCATAGCTTGGGTCAGACACACTTTCGCCTCTGAATTTCCAGCACTTTAGAGAGGGCTGGTGCAGCAGATTGACCTCATGCATTGTGCCGTTATATCTGCTGACTGCTGTTTCCCTGAATGTTGAGCGTGGACCCAAGCAGGATAATTCCCTGCTCCCCGTGCATCACGATGTTACCTACTGGTCCAGTTGGGAGGATACTGGTTTGATTGACCGTGAGTTGTCACCCCTACAGAAGGCTGCAATCCTTGATCTTCATCAGTAAGTGTTTCAAGTCCTGGTTTTCCACAAGCCAAGTGTTATCATCTGCCTCTCGAAGCGGCAACACCCCTAGTTGACTCATCGATCAGACTTTCATCTCAGGACCTCAGGGCTAGCCCAGAAGTGTCACTAGGCTTGGTTTCACCCAGTGCAGTAGCTCACAGTGTCACACTCTCTCCCTTGCTGGGGCTGGGGCTGGCGAGTGGAAGTGTTGCACCCCGCCGTGGGCAAAGTGTTTCTCCAACCCTTCCCCAAGCCTCCTGAAGCTCCTCTCCTCTCCCACTGGCCCAGAGACCCTCCTCTTCACCCAGGGAACCTCTGGTGGGTTCCAGGGGGTGATGAGCCACTGCCCTGGCTGAAGGATGACACTGACCCTAGGGAATCACTGCCATGACAGTCCCTCTCCTGCTGTGGTGTTTCACCCCAGGCCCTTGCCATAAATAAATAAATAAACAATGGCTTTCTGACAGTTTATTTTTAAGGAGACTTTGGGCCAGACGTGAAAGGACCTATCACACCATGGGAAGGGCAGAAGACAAGAGAGTCACCCAACAGCAGCCAACCACTGAGGCGCCAAACTGAAAACACGCAGTGTTACTGGACCACGTGGTACACCAAGAAATCCCCTAAGGACATGGGACGCCCTGGCTTCCAGACAATGATCAAGTTCATGACAGGGAAGAATGAGAAGAGGCAGAAGTTCTAGTTATAAAGGAGTTTCGCTATCAGGTAAGAAGATTTATTGAAGGACAAACCTGAGAGAAGCAGCGCCCCCACTAGAAGTTTCTGCCAGCTGTCTCTACGCGGATACCTCTGATTTGTCACACTTACTACTGGACTGAGGAGAAAAGGGACTTGACGTAATTTCACGCAGGCGGTGTGAAGATGGAAACACCCACACAAGGGGCCTGCTCAGATCAGTTCCTCAGTGGATCTCCAGGGGCCCCACGATGTGGAAATGCTCTGCCCCCGCTTCTGTGGCTGCCCTGGGGTCAGCGCCCCGCTTTCTCCGCCCTTCACAGCCCCGGGCACAGCGGGAGGAGGGGTCGCCCACTTTGCACACGGCGATCTTACACTGCAGATAGACCACCTTGTGGCTGCTGAGAAAGTGGAAGGCGTTGAACTTGAACTGGGTCACCTGCTTCTGACTGGGGTGGAGGTTGGCATAGGTTTCATCTTTGATGCACCTGATGGAAAGGAAAAATAAAACAACAAACCAGGTCAAAGATGAGCGCCCAGCAGGGTGCGGATTGGCTCTGGCTCGAGGCAGCAGGCTGGAATCCAGAGACCCCTTACCCCCCACCCCCACCATGTCCAGCTGACCTTTGATAAAGAAATGAATGCTAGGGGGAGATCAGTAGCATTTGATACATGCATTCAAAAAGAAGAAACATCTCAAATCAACCATCCTAGTTCCCAAATGAACCCTAAAAACAAGGAGCAGGAAGGTTGAATTCTGGCCACACAAGGAGTGACTCTCCTTAATCTGCAGCAAAGAGATGTCGTGGGAAAGAGCTTCTTCTCTCTGTTTAGTGCTTCAACTGTACAGGATGGAAGGAAGGTGGGGGCCACCACACAAGGGTCTTGCTCTGACTGGCTCCTTTGTGGCTCTCCGGTGGTTCCACACTGCAGAAATCCTCAATCCCCTCTTTCTTGTATGCCTGGAGCCCCGCGCCTCTCTCTTCACTCCCTGCACACTCCGAGCCTGCTCGCACTCCCCCTGTGGAAGGTCCTGGGTCCGGCCCTCCCTGCTATGGGAAACAGGCTTTCACCCCATTGCCTCTGGTGAGTTTCACAGGCTTCCCTCACTCCACACCTGCCATCGCATCTGCATCTTGTCCTGTGCGCTTTGGTTCCCAGTTGCCCTGGTGGGAATAAAGAGTTTCTGTCTTGGAAACTCACAGGGGAAGTTCGACCCTGCCCTGCAGGGCCTCTAACAGCTGGGTTGGAATCAGCTCAAGGGTTGATTATTTTCTTGTTACAACGAGCCGTTCCGAAGCATTTAGCCCATTGGGGGGCCAAGAGAGTGATGAAGTGGAACAACTTGCCAAAAGGATCCAAATAGACCCCAGCAATAGAACTTAGGGCACCAGGAGCTTGAACTTGAATTGAGAATCCAGTAGAGCCATGGGACATGGGAAAGTAGCCTTGGGCTGAAAGAGTAGCTTAGAACAGGGGAGTCTGGGCACCAAGGCTAATGCCTGAAACTCTTGGGGGAGCCCTAGGACACTCTCCAGATGGCCTGTCATGTCTGGACATCAAAGGGAGGTGGAGGACCCCAGCTCAACCTGGGACCTCCGTGAAAATGCCTTTGCACAGAGCAGGGATTGAGAATCACGGCCTGACCAATGGCAGGCTCCCGACGCGGCTCTGAACGCAACGTGGTGGGAGAGGGGGGGGAAGATTTCCCTCTTCCTTACCCCTGCTCGATCAACGTGTACGTGTCCGTTGTAAAATCCTGGGGATCTGGGGATGCCATGCAGGTGTCCACTGAGAGTAGCAGGCTGGGGTCATGGCTATGGAGCGTGGCCTGCAGGAAGACCTCCTCCTTCTGTCTGTTGGCGTAAGGTGCCCCACCTGGAGCGGGGGTGGGTGACTGGAGGAATGTGATGGACACGTCGTACTCGGCCACCTTGCCCCGACTGTCAGTGCCATGAGCGTTCGCACCCCTGGAGGCGCTGTCCACCGTACAGGTGAACTTCAGCTCGGGCACTTTGTGCCGCACAATGACTCGGCCCGGGTGGCCTCGCAGGCGTCCTCGGACGGAGTTGGAGTAGCTGAGGGTGCCCGGGCGATCCTGTGAGGACAGAGGGAGAGCTGGAGGCCACAGTGCCTACTTCCCGAAGACCAGCTTTAAACATAGGAACCTGCCCGCCACCCAGATAGCTCAGGGGCTGGAAATCCTGGTCTGACGTCTATGGTTCCTAACCATGGAACTGATGGTGTCATGTCCTCTTTCCTAGAGATTAGGGTGCAAGCAGGGGTCCCCAGATGGATGAACCAGGCTGATCTTCTTCCCTCCCCCAGCTCGGGTGGTGTGAATGGGTCTCACGGGAGCTTGTCCAACTCCTCCACACATTCTGCTCCCTGAGGCACGCCAGTTTTCCTAACCGATTCTCCTTGCTTTGTGAAATGAGCAGGTGGCTAAGGGAAAGTCAAGAGAGATAATGTCTTTTGATACACATAGATATTTGCTTTCCAGATGGCAAAGCCCAGCTAGCCAACAGGTTAGGAACACAGCCACCAGACAGACAGATCAGCTGCTCTTTCTTAGGCCTCGTGCCGTAACTCCGACGTGGCAGGTGCGGCCTGACGTGGAAAGTGTCCCGTGCCTGCCTGATGCGACACCTGCTTTGGAGGTGAGAGAGTATTACCTCTCCACCAATCAGCCTATAGAGACTGCATATTTATGCCTGTGACTGGGCATCATGGTGACAGGGAAGGAAAGATCGTCTCAGACGCATCAGCGAGCTGCCCCAAGTAGTCTCATCAAATGCAGAAATGAAGTCCAGGGCAGGCCCTTCCTTTGCTCCGGCCCAGGTTTTAACAGGTGATTGGATTTGCAACCCACTCTCCTAGACCTCCCCCTGCATTCGGGCCCCACCATCTCTCACCTGCCAGATGGTGCCACAGTGGCCGTAGGGGATGTTGAAGATCAGGTAGCGGCCTGTGACTTGGGGACGACACCGCTCGTCGTTTAAGTGGATGTCCCAGGAAGAGTAGCCTAGCCTGTGGAGATAGCCTCGGTCGATGATGGCTTGGAAGAGGTTGGGCAGGCAGGAGAGCTGGGCTGTGGAAGGGAAGGAGGGGGGGAGGCCTTGGCTGCATGTCCAGATGAAGGGCTGTGTCTACTCTGTCATAGTAACAGGAACGGTGCCCTCTGTTCTCCTCACCCCCACCCCTGACTGTCATTGACTTTTTGATGTCCTTTCTTTCTCCAAAAACCTCTGGAAGAGCACCCCAAGTGGAGAAAGCCCACCTACAGTACACAGGTCAAGGACAGAAGCCAGACCCTCCTCTAGGGAGTTGAAGGCCAGCTCATTCCACCTTTTAAGAACACTGGGGCCTGGGCCTTTGAAGGTTGGAGGATGGTGGAAACGCAGGGGGAGAGACTATGGGTACAGAGGGGACTCTTCCCTCACCGGCCAAAGCCCACTCAGTGGCTGAGAGCACTAGAGATCTCAATGGGGACCAGTCCATTCTCCCACCCTCCTCACAACGGCTCTCCCAGCTCCCTCCTCCAGCAACCTCTAGAAGACCTAAGAGAGAAGCACTAACCCTTGTCCTTGGGTACAACAGCGCCAGCTGAGGAGAGAAAGGAGAGCGAGTGTTAACTGTGCCGACACGCTGGGCAAGGTCCTCCCTCAACCCATAGGGCAGGTCGGCAGACTCAGCAGACTGAGCTGTGAAAGCTGGGTGCATATCCTGGTGCCAGACTGGGCCAGGGCCAGGAAAGAGGGGACCAAGTCCTCTGGTGGAGCTGGAGGGAGATGGTGGGAAGCTGGCATGTAAATACAGCTATCACCAGCACCGAGGCTTGTGGGAGCAAGAGGACAGCAGAGATGGGGCTTGGCACATCCATCTACGGCCACATACACCCTGGTTGGCCTTTTTCCCTGTGCATGGGGCACCCTTAGGCTGGTGATAAAAGGCTTCCCCAGGCCACAAGCAAGTCAGGGCAGCAACCTAGGGCCAAACCCAGCCCAGAAAACATGACTGGCTAGCTCCTCTCACCCTTTCAGACACCTCTGCATCTGTAAATGGACCCTTTGTCTGATGAGAAGGCAGTCCCTTGACACACAACCCAAGAATGGAAAGCAAAGGAATTACCGTGCAGACTGGGTCTTCTCCTGGCATCTGGGGCAGCTGGAATGGCAAAGAGACAGAGGAACATGAGGATCTGGCCGAGAGCTGGAGCCTTGGCTCTCTCTGTGATTCATGTTTGTCTTAATAAGGTCTCACATCACTCTTTGACTTGGGTTCTCTTTTTATGCAAAACAAGAGTCACTTCAAGTTCCAGGGATGGCAGCAAGGCCTCTGATACAATGGTATAAAGTGATCGATCCTGGGGGAGTAGGGAGTCGCCCCCACTGCCGTAGAATTCGGCATCTCCTTCCCGGGAGCCCGGTACCTGCGCAGATCACGCCCGCGTCCTCGCTGTGCCGGCAGTTGTGGCGAGCCCAGCCCGAGTGAGCGCAGTGCTCCAGGGACACCTCGTTGCCCACGCAGCGCACCTGGTCCAGCAGGATGGGTCCCGAGCCCCGGCCGAAGTAGCCATGCCCGGGGGCAGCCATCGCCGGGCCACAGCCCAGCAGGCGGCACACGAGCCTGGCATTCCTCATGTTCCAGCGATCATCACACACGGTGCCCCACACGCCCTGGTGCCAAACCTCTACGCGGCCCTGGCAGCGGCTCCATCCATCTGCCAGGCGCAGGGGCAGGTCTATTGGAGGCAGGAGAAGGACTCGGGTGAGAAGGAAGCACCATGGGTGGCCAGGAGAACAGAGATACCTGCGCTGGAGGCAGTCCAACAGGGATGCGCCTTAGAAGTCAGGACGGGGAGATGTGTGGCTCACATAACTTTGGACATGGTATTAGGAGGGACCGGCCCCTCGAAAGGATATTGTGCTCGGTGGAGTTTCACCAAGAACAGAGAAGAAGACCCTCAATGAGCGAGATGGACACAGGGGCTATAACCCTGCGTTAGAGCATGATGGTGAGGCTGCTCCAGGACTGGGCAGGGCTGCTATGGGTTGCAGGAGACTTGCTGGAATCTAACAAGAACAACCACAACCACAGGTTTCTACCACTGAATGGCAGGTCAGCATCAACAGTTATTCGCGATAGAAGCAGACACTGAAATGGTTTCCACACAGAGCCCCTAAGAATCATAGTCCATGTGAGGATCACCACTATATCGACTGCCTCCACCACCTCCACCTCCATTTCCTCCACCTCTGTCTCCATCTTTACCACCACATCACCACCACTACGACCTCCACCTCCATCACCATCACCACCACCACCTCCACCTCCA